>JARJDQ010005344.1:0-17956 GCA_030264215.1 Geostiba sp. GC000077 | reverse complement strand
TGAAAGGATGAAAGATGCGCGAGTGCAAAGCGGAGAACTAGGGTATCTAGTGCTTTGGAGACGCAGGGGGACTGAATGTTTACGTTTGAAAAAGTCCGCAGCTAACGAACGCTCTTAAGATTATCGTTTTAATTTGAGATAAACTACAAAGTTACGTGGCGTTTTTCCGCCAATTTTTACCCACCCTGTACACACCTTAACTTAAGGAAGTAAGTCATTTGCAAAGCAGTGCACCTTACACTTACACTTGTTGCACTTACAGACGAGCTAAAATAGTTATTTTTGGTACCAATTTCAAAAGGTCGTGTTGCTAGTTTTTCGACGTCAAAATTTATTCGAATATTCAAATAATTCAAATAATAATTTGACCATATGATTTAATTTTATTATGATAGGAAACTTTTTACTAGTTCATGTAAAATGTGAAGAAACATTATAATGGGACATTTTGCGCATCGTACAGTAATGACCTATTTTACGGGTGGTCCTAGAAAAAGATTTTTTACGTAATGGTGCTATAATTATTGACATCATTTTTCATGCGTGTAAGACATCGTGAACGTAGGTACATAATGTAATTACATTGTTAACGGTTAATATTGAAAATTAAACGAAGAACGGTCTGGCTATTTGATAATGAATTTTTAATTGTACTCTTCAATAAACGTAGACATTTAATTTAATGTAAAGTGTTTCAGTTCATTTGTATCTTTCAGTTTTGTCATTAACACAATACTTGAGGCGTATTATTCGCGCGAGTAAGTAGATTTACACTTTCATGCGCAGGTGGCCTGGGCTAAAGTGCGATGTTATTAATGAATTGGCATTTATTATTTTCTGCGCCTTGGGAAAAAAGAAAAGAAGAAAAAAGCATCCGGTACTTATAATGTGGAGTGATAACATTCGTGAGTGTACAAAATCGCGCAGATTTTATTTAAAACGGTACATTTCATTCCTTCCAGAATCTGCCTCCAATCCATAAAGATTTTCGTAGGTAATTAGTGAACTACTACTCATTAGGCCCGAGTTGTACCAAACATGGTGATATTTCGGTCAGAGTTAACCAGTTGGCAACTAAAATATCCAAGAACGGTATAGTAATAGTAACGATTCTTGGTAACTACGGTTAACTATTGGTTAACTTAACTAAAGTTTCGTACAACTGCCCATAATGAGCTTGATGCGCACATTTTTAAATTGTGTATAACCAATGAAAACAGAAAATGTCATTATTTTAAAAATGCTTAGTGAAGAAATTACTTCGTAGATAAAAATTATCTGTGTATTATTAAGAGTTAAAGTTTTCCACTAGATTCAAAAATCTTCGTGCCACAGTGATTCATCACCGGGCTTCGGCAAACCTCGTGGAATGACGAACAGGTGTCGGTTCGTGAGTGGAGCCGTGGAGCCGAGAGCAGGCGATTGTGACCGAAGCCTATCTCTTACTCTTACTCACTCTAGTCTAAATGTACAGGCATACCAACTTAAACTTAGGGTCATAAGGTAATACCAACATTAACAATGAATCAATGGAACACGCAAAATTATAAACTAAAGGTTTTTTGGGGATTCAAAGGGTCGTAAATATGAAAATAACAATAAATATAATACAACCAATAATTTAATAACAATACATTTTAGCAGTTTGTGCAACATATCCGTTGAGTTTAGAGTAACTTCTGGCTGACTTGACTGAATACAGAATTCCAGCGAAAACAAGTCTTCTCAATAAGAAGCAGATACGTATGCTGATTAATACCTTCCACGGATGTGATGTGTACCTTTGATTATGGCATATGCATACTGTATACACACGCATGAATATATACACAGTGTGGAGAGCTGGAGAGTGTGTATGTGCGATGTGCACTAGGCACTAAAGTTGACTATAGAGACTAGAGACTAGAGTATGGTTAGTTAATAGAGACTTGAGAAAGTAGCAATTTAAAAACCGTTACAACCGTTTTTGTTCTTTTTTCTGCGAGTGCTTCTTCTGTGCTCGCCTTGTTGCCTTCAGTATTTTGAAATGTTCGATTATAACACAATCACACGCCAAAGGGATCGAAGTATATTTAAGTCAGGCGCAAAGAAGACAAAGCACTATTACGCACCACTTCGTCCTCACAGATCGATGGACGAAGTTTACGATTGCAGAAAACGCAGGACGCAGGAATCATCGCTATAAACGCCCGCACACTAAAAGTAAAATTAGTTTCTATTTGGCCGCACTTGAGAACAGGCAACAGACCGAAAACGGATATTAAGTAACCGGAATAGATGCCCGGGACGGGGCGGCGAAGAATTATAGTGCTCAGGAGATGAGAAGCAAGCACATGACAGCGGCGTCTCTCTTTTATGAATATACGTTCTACATGGCTCTGTTGCACTTGGAAGGAGTGCTTAATGAACTTAACTAATTTCATTTTCAACACTGTTTTTAACGTCTTTGATGACTAAAATATACTGAATATAAAAAACTTATCAATCAATACAGGTTGAACTATTAGTTCAAGGGGTTGTTGAGAATCATTATACAGGGTGTAATAAAAGTGGCGTCAGAATTGTTAATATTTTTGAAAACTTTTTTTTCATTTTAAATGATATTTAAGAGAAAACTGACTTTGCAGATGAGTTTGATTTTTACAACACCTGCTCTGCAACGAAACAGAATTTTGTTATTATGCATATTTGTTACCTAAAAAACGTGACTTTGATGACTTCGTGTGACCAAGCGAAGCGAGTGTGAACATTTTTGTATTAAGATTTTCTACTCAGAATTAATCAAAGAATCGTTCCACGTGTAGATTATCCGCCAATTCATTTACACCCTGTATACTCGCACTCTCGCATTCAAATTCATGCAGTTTCAATCAATCAATGATTGTGCTGTGTGATACATAACTGTACAAGTTCACAATGGGTTAATGGTGGATGGTAAACGTATGCTACAATACTATGAATAGCATAATGCCAAATGATATAACGTCTCATCCATTATTATGCCGTGTTATCCCATATGTATTGTCGCTTAATAGATTTGTATAATTAATATATTTTTATATTTCCAATACTTGTTTTTGAATACCAATAACAACGGCATGACGATTTCGAGATTATCTCATCATTATAATCGTACAGGATTGTTATAAATAATAACGTGCGGAGAAGCCGTTGATTGAAATGAATACCTACTATAAAATTGTAACCGTACAAATAACATATGTTTTCTCTATTGTGCTAATTTCACAAGTGAAATAAACCTGAATAATCACTAACTTGCAAGTTGCAACTGGATACACGACATAACCTATCTTAAGAAATGTAATGCGCAATATTTCAGGATATAAATGGCTATTATATATGTATTTGGTTTGACGTGGACGTGGTAGACTTTGCGGTTGGCAACTAGGATGCGGCTGAAGCGGAGGATGAGAATGAGGATGAGGAAATTTAATAATCCCGATTCTGGAAACGTCGCAACTCCCCAAGCCCAGCGCACAAGTCGCGTCTGGCGCGTCGTTGTCGTCTGGTCGTCTGGAAATAAATTATTTTATGTCAGGAACACGCGTCTCGTTATTCCAATCCGTTCACGTCTGGGTGTATGCCATATTCGAATTACCCAAGCGTGTTGTGTCTCCAAACTCCAAAGCCTCCAAAGCACCAGCACTATCTATCTCAGGTTAGGTTCAGAGTCTTCAGACTTTATAAGCGCTGGAAAATCTAATATCTTACGTCTTATGAAATACTAGTCAAAACAAACAAGCGAAACGTAATGAACGCCATATTGCATAAATTAATTATCACTAGCTTACTGAGTATTTCACAACCTGTTAGAAATTGCTATAATGAAGAAGGCTCTAGTTTTTTTACTAGCTAAATATCATTATTTGGGAAAGTTTCAAAAGTATTTTTGAACTCGAAGAATATATATATATATATATAATCTATCCCGTATACCCTTTAGGGTGTCGGGGTCATTTCTTCATGTTTATTTTCTTATTTCATTTCTTTTTCCATTCCTTCCTTTTCCTTGCTATTTTCTTTGCTTCATTCCATGTGATTCCTCTCTTCTTGAATATTCCTTTTACCATTTCATCCCAGCTCTTCTTTGGTCTTCCTCTTCCCTTCTTCTTCCTCTTCTTCCTCTTCTTGAACTCGAAGAATATATTTTTTAAAGATGTTCCTTATTCTCTAAACATCTTAGGAATATTTACACTACCGATTTTAAAGGGTTTTAATAAATATTGGTACTAGAGCAAGATGGTCGATAGAATCAAGAGAAGATAAAACCATATGGGAAAGGCAGAAACTATGTCAGTATGGCACCGAGTGGAATGTAACATAAAGAAAATTACCTATTAATCTAAATAAAGGTTTGATCCGAATGTTATCTGTACTTAAACTAATAAAATATTGTCAATTCAGATCGTTTCGTTCAAATCGCCATTTGGAAGTGCTTCGTCTACATATAGGACGATTTCCATCGCATTGGTCGTATTATTCTGAGCGATTATAGGATTTTCCTTAAACTTGGTCGGAATGCCGCCGCTGCTTGCGCTTTGGAGTCGCAATGGCGTAATAATACTTTACTTCCATTCCCAGTCGCAACTAAAAGAAACGAGCCGAGCTCTTCCACTCAGTATATTATACATTATACAGTATGAGCTCCCCTCGTGGGTTGGTTGGTTTGTCCCTAGAACGGCTAGAACGGCTAGAAGAGTGGCGTAATCCTGTTATGGCAATCGTATGGGATTTATTTTAATCCCGACCTCTAAGCGCGCGCCCGGAGCAAATGCGCCGACGATGCACGGCAGCCGCAGCCCAGGCACAACAAAGCGTTTTATTTATTACATGCATAAAATCCATCCGAAAGCATGAAAAACAGTTATCCGGGACTATCCCGTGAGAGCGACATGTGCACAACCCTTCATACGCCACCCGTGCGCGCACGGTATACGCACCTCGGCCTTTCGTAATTAATTATCACTTATCCCGATCTAAACGCGATGCTTGCTTGATTTGTGCTCTGTGCTCATTTCCATTTCGCATTTGCGCTGCGCGGCCACTTTTCATTTAAGTAATCGTATAATTCACCTCTCTCCTCTAAGCGTCTAGGCAAAACGATAATGCTAGTGAACTGTGTATCGCCGGCTTCTAAGATAGTAACGAAAGAAGAAGTGATTCAGAGAGTCAAAGTTTTTCGCACTACTTGCGGTCCGCTAGGATCGCAATGAACTTGACGTTTTCACGTTCACGAGGCACAAATTGCTTCGCGCGAATTACGCAAGCTAGCAAAGCGAAACGCGACTGAATAAACCAAACAACAACAAGCTGCGCACACTGCGCATGCAAGCAAACACTCGTTCACTATCATGCTTTGTGCTTTTTTCCTTCTTCAATGTGCTCTGCCCTCTGCACAGCACTTCAAAGTAAATGCGTTTTGCGGAGAGAAAAATGTTAATGGTAATTATTCATAAGCCTGATGGTATTTTTCTATCGCAACCATGCGCAAAAAGTGCGAGTTTTGATGCGCAATCGACCAATGTTAGGTCTGCATGCAGCGATCATGTAAAGTATAACTGTTGTGCGAAGAAAATTACAATTCTGAACTCAAAATATTTTCCATATATTTTAGGTCCTGATTAAATTAAAGGAAAAATTTACGCTCATTTTTTTTATAAAGGTTGGGGAAAACCTGTAGTACTTCCAAAGAAGAAGTGGTTCTCCGATATTATTCAAAACTGCATACCAAATCTGTTTGTGAAAATAGTTTACCGTTGTCTTACTAAAGTACTGGAAATTACAACTTCTTAGATTTAGGGTTTTTAGGTAGAGTTGAAATTCATGAAGCATTTCAATGAGAAAACATTGTCGATTACCTACACGTTTTAAACCCGATTTACAGTTAACCAATATTCGCAGAAAATCTTCGTGTATTGGATGAAGGCTTGACATTCAGCAAAAAAATCAAAGGTCGAGCTTTAGCCCGTTCAAAAAAGATTTTTTTTAAATTTCAGCCATTTCAAGAAATAGCTTGTAAATTGACATCTTAATAATCCAAAAATGTTGTAACTCTCTTCATAATCTAACGGGGCCATCTAAAAGAAGTGTACACTTGGCAAGATAGAATCATTTACTTTTTTGTTGAAAGGGAAAATTGCACCCTGTATACTTCACGTTTACACTTTAACTTTACACACAACAAATAGTAAGTAATAAAGTGAATACAAACACGTAATTACCATGTTGATGTAAAAGAACAAAATAATAATAATGATTTCGTTTTTATTCGAATTCTGTACGTTTTTTGTATTGTTTCACTAAATGAGGAAGTAAACCATCAAATTCCGAATCGACCGAATCAGACATCGTGACGATTCCAGTTTTAATGAAGATTTTAGCCACGAGACCAATTTACATATATTTGCGTAGCTTTGCATATAATACTGGCTATATTAAGATATTCAGCAAATTCAAATTGAACAACAGATACATTACCGAGTGTGTTATATTTATAATGACTTATTTAATAATAAAATAATAAAAGTAAATGTAAAATTACATCACATCAAAATTGCTAAAATACTGCATTTTGGTTTTGTGGTATGTACTGAAAAAATTAAGATTATTTATTTGTGATGTAACATCGCTTCGAAAGGAAGACAGACAACAATGTCAATGGAACGCATTGGCACGTATTATCAACACAGAATTGTCATTAGTTGCACAAGATGTTATACAATCATGGGAGAGTCGTTTTATTACAGAAGGTCAAGATCGGATATAAATCTCAGCGATATAACAAGCTATAACAAGCTCTCACCTTTCTACTTGACACTGGAAATGTGTGTCGGAAGGTGCAAGATGCAAGATACTGACCTAGGTAATGAATAATGAATATACCCTATAATACAGGGTGATTCAATAATCTAGGAATTTGTCTGAGGGGACCATTATTATTATTATTATTACTACTATTATTATCAAATATGTGGCATCTGGGAATAATACATATCTCAATTTAAAACAAAGTAGTTATTGGTGCGAAATAATACTTATTAGTTTTTTAATTATAAGCCATATAATTTACTACATAACTCCATTTTCTCGGAAGCACTTCACAACTTGCTACAAAATCCCGTTATAGCTGTATTCTACTGCAATCGTAAGTTCCGTTTCCTAAAATTTAATTTTTGTGAGATTGCAAACATTCATTTTAGTAAAAGTCTTCTCATTTACGGGATAATAATTTTCTTAATCTTTCAATATTAACAAATAAAAATAAAAATAATTATCTTACCAATAAGTGGAGTTTTACTGAGATAATATTTCCTTTCTATACTTCTTTTGAGGTGTACTATCATCCCCTAGAAGGATATACCTACACAGAAAATGATTTTTTTTTATTATTCAAATTTCAAAAAATTATTATCTCTAGGATAACTTTTTGGTTATAGACTTCTCGAAAGCACAGAAAGTGGAGTTAAGTAGTTCTTCCGAAAAGCCATAGTTATTAATTATTGATGTCAGCTGCTGTGATTGTTATTCGTCGTAGGATTTTGCCAACTGTTAACATCTAAGTTACCTAACTTTATAGATTGTGCTTAAAAAGTGCTTAAAAAGTAATCCTCTACAACCCCTTTAGAGAAATACCGGCATTATTGAATCATATTTGAGTATAAAGCATTAACTAAATGGCAGACGAGATGTAATTAATGCATTCTTTTAATTGCAGATTTAATTTGACAGCATGTAATTAATTCGTATTTTTATGAATACATATTGTGACATGAGCGGCGAAATTCTTTCCAAAAGACAGCTTGTAAATGTTATACATTTTCGAAATGCCAGACAAAATTAACGCGCGCCGGCACTATGTCGGTCGAGTTGTGCGATTCCCGCATGAGTGGATGCCAATCAATAAAAGCACACGCGCTGCCAGGCGGTTCCACCGTATTCACACTTAAAACGCGTTGAAGCGTTCGCGAATGCCGCAGACAAAGTTAACAAAGCGTCCGCTTCTGGTTGTTGTTCCTTCCTTAACGAGGAGAACCGGGCCGAGGATCGGCCGAACGCTGGTAATCGCGATTAAACGGAAACAAAGCAAACAAATATTAAGTAATTTTCGCAATACTTCGCTGTCGCACGCAGCGATAATTAATTGCTTAACGGTCAATGCAGTCTTTAAATAATTCACCAGAAGGCGTTTATTTAAAGCCAATAAAGCAAGTCTCTTTGCAAATGGCATGAGATTTGTGAAAAAAAAACTTGAACTGCAAATCAAACTGTACGGAAGCGTTATGACGTAGACTTAAGACGTTAAACGCTCGTTCATCTAAAAATCTCCCAGATCGCCGCCAAAGATACGCAAGTTCATTAACTTTTTCTTTCGTCGCTCGGGAGGAGAGGCGGCGGCAATCGAGCTGCTTACATGTGTGTTCATCTGGCGCTTTTTGCATAATGTTTGAATAACATTACAAATTATAATGATTACCGAGGCAACGCCTGGCACACAATGAATGAACCGCGTGCGCGCGGGGTTCCGCGACTCAAAACTCAAAACGCCACCGCCGCGGCGAGCGGATGTCTCGTCAGCGTCTTTTAACGCTCTGCTAAATCTCCAAGAAATTCGCTCTCGCTGTCGTGCAGCCTCAGCCGCGGTCGTTAATTTCGCGTATCAAAACCATCAGAAACACGCTCGGCGGCGATAAAAATGCAACTCATTCATAAGCCGCTGTTGCTGGCGCATGGCAGAAGTCACCAAACAATACACCCAGTAAAAATGTTAAATTAAGACAAGCTTTCGGCATATTAACACACACAACGCAACTATTGTGAGTGTTGGCATTAAGTTACAAATTTCGGGCATAAATTAATGCTCAAGCAAGTAGCGCTCAAGTTATTAATTTGCATATCAGATTTGCTCTTTTGCATTGTAGAGAATTTTTAAGTCGGTTGTCTAGAAGATGACGAGTGTAGTCAACCTAGACTTATTAGAGAGACATGACGCTCGTTTTCGGCACTGTCTTCCTTAACCTTAACATTACAAAATTGAAGGGTCCCTTTTTGGCAACAGCGATGGCGCCGGAGAATTTCATAGGAGTTTCATGCAAATTTATTTTTCTACGACCATTCTTAGAATAGCAATTTTTAACCCGATATGTCCTACTAGAGAATGTCATTGCAAACCGATTGTCCTTTGATATACATTTGAACCTCATTTGTCTACTTTCTGAAGTGTTGAAAAGGTTCGGCACACATTTCCGCGTATCCGTGATATCAGCGCCGCGCGTCGCCACAAGTAACCAAGTAAACAAGTAACCTCAAAATGAAAGTGACAAGCAATAACAAGCCACAAGATGAGCAAATCAGAAAGAAAGTAATGATTTGTTACAATTACTACGTTTACATGTCGAATTGAAAACATTTTGGATGGGATCGAAATTCAAAAACAATGCATGTAAACACGTCCAAAAGTGGATCGAAACAGTATTTAACCTCAAAATGTAGGTATTTTTTGGATCGGGAATCAAAATGATTTGAATCCAAAACGTTTTCAATTCGACATGTAAACGTAGTAACTGATATGATAGTAAATGATAGCAAATTTGTGTTGGGTACAGGAATAGCAGGGCTAATTATTTATCGAAGGATGAAAAGAAAAGTTGATATGCTGTAAAATTGTAGAAATTGCGTGGAAAAAACATAATATTAGAGAATTTCTTTTTTCCTTATGTTTTATTGTAACTTTGTAACCGCCGTTTAGTTTTACAGGTTCCGAACGATGCTTGGAATTGCTCCACACGAAATACGGCGTTGAGTGTTTGCGGGCGAAGGACACGAGGAATCGCACACCCTTGCATCTGGCTGCATGGCATGGGCACGCCGATTGCGTGAGATTTTTGCTGGATAATGGCGGCGAGGTGGAGGCGAAGGATGAGATTGGGCGGAGTCCGCTGATATCGGCCGCGCAGAATGGACAGAGTCAAGTTATCGGTACGTTCAAATTTTAAGGTTACCTTAGTCTTAGTCTTAACCTTAAGAACTAGAACTTGCTGATGATTGGACACAAATTCGTTGTAGATTTATTGCTGGCGCACAAAGCAGATCTCAAATCTTCCGACGCCAACGGCAGTACGGCCCTGCACGTCGCATGTCTGCGCAAGCACAATCACACTGCCCTGCTCCTCCTGGAGTACATAAACGACGTGGATGTCATCAACATGATTGACAACGATAAAAAGACGTAAGTTTTAAGTTTTAACAAAAAAAAATATTTCACTTTACCTCCCTATTTCGCGGGAGGTAAATGTAGTTGCGCTATATACTTATTTCTTCACATTGCAGTGCCTTGCATTTATCAGCCCGCAACGGATTAGTGGAGGTAACAGCCGAGCTGATTAAAAAAGGCGCGTCGGTGGTAGCGACTGATAGCAATGGCCTCACGCCGGCCCTGTACTGCGCGCCGAACGCATGCGTCGCTCAATGCTTAGCCATCATCCTCGCGCATCATCCAGCTGAGATCCCCGCTGGTGGGCATACCAAAGGTAAGCTTAACATATCCTCGCTTGAAAAGTAACCTCAAACATTTCCTATTACCCGAGCTATTATCCGACTCTTACCTCTGCTTTACTTCCCATTTCCCCATTTAGAATGCATGAATGTCCTTCGCAAACTCTCCCGCACCTCCAATCGCTCCTCCTGCATCATTCGATCCTCGCAAACGGAGCTCTCGCTGCTGCGCAATCCGCACGAGCTGTTCCTAGTGGATCTGAGCAACATCAGCATGAACAACATGCATATGAACGCGAGCAAACACCGCCGCCGGCGGCATTCACACTCGGCGCTCGCCACCCCGCCCACCAACACACAGATGGCGCAGATGTCACAGGCGCAAGTGGCGCGCGTCCTCCAGCCACCGAGCATGCGCAGTCGCCGTGAAAAGCTGCAATCGCACAAGAATCTCATTCTCATCGAGAACTACGACCGCGATGAGTTTGACGTATCGGCGCTGAAACGCGGCAAGGGCTTGTCGCTGCATCGCAGCTATTCGGAGATGGCGCTGGACAAGTGCGACAGGCATATGCCACCGACGACGCCGGCCATCACGGCGAACTACACCAGCATTTGGGATGTGGAGGACGATGGTGAGCGGATGCTGGAGCATCAACTGGATGTTGATGGTGGGGGCAAAGAGGGCGAACGGGAGGTCACCTACCAGAAGCTCATCGAGGGCTATAAAACCATTGCGCTGAAGATGGCGCGCGTGTCGAGCCGCTACGACGTGTCGATGGACGACATACAAAAAGTCTATGTGGAGCAATACTCGAAACGGAGGAAACCGCGAAAGGCGCCGCCATCTTGTCACTCGTGTCCTATGCTGGCTGAACAGCGCCATCTCGAGGTGAACAGCGCAAATGTACAACCGGAGGAAAAGGGGATGGAACTGGAAATTGAGCTGGAAGCGGAACAAATTGGAGCTCATTATGAATCCAATGAAGGTGACGTTGATTGTGGGGTTATGGGCTTGGAGCAGGAGGAAGAGCAGGAACAGGAGCAGGACCAGGATGAGGATAAGGATCAGGACCAGGACCAGGACCAGGACCAAGATACAATAATGAGTGAGGGTGAGGGTGACGTTGTTGACGCTGTGGCTGAGGAGGAAGTTGAGGTTGAAGGTGAAGGTGACCTTGACTACATGACCTGTGGGTTGCCGCCATATGGCACGGCGCCTGGCACCCCCGCGCCATCTCTCGCCTTCGCTGCGTTTACAAAAGTGGAAACTACCGTGAGCACTGGTACGGACGCCGAGATCTCCTCATCTACCTCCTCGGATGCGTTAAGCCACGGCGACTTCCTCTACGAGAACTTTTGCGGATCGGAAACAACAAAGTCCTACTGCGACTGCCAGTATGTGTGCAAACATTGCGTCCTGTTGAATCGCTATGACTATGAGCAGGACCTCGATGGAGAGGACGTCGACGTCCTGCAGCGCGGCCTTCGGTTCACCTACACGAAAGAGTGTCTGCTCTCCACTACTGGGGAGGATCGCCGCTTTGCATTTTACCGCAATCCGCGTTGCCGCGTGGAGAACGCCGACGATCACAATGCTGAGGAGACCGCTGAGGAAGGCACCGAGCTGATTCCATTGGAGAACCTCGTGGTGACGCAGCCGAGGGTGTTGGTCGGCGAGGGGGCGATTCGAAAGATGCGCGTCGGCGAGGAGGAGTATGAGCGACGCGAACGCGGCTGCGACCCGCTGCAGGAGCCCGCGCCGGAGAAGCTCGGCAAGGCGAAGGCGTCCAAGGAGCAGCAGAAGTTCCTCAAGGAGCGCTGCGAGGCGGAGAAGGCGCGCCGCAAGGGCGAGCACAAGATCGAAGCCGACGGGCTGGACCTGGGGCTGGAGTTCAACTTTGTGCCGGAGGACTTTCACGACGCGGACGTTGGCCTCGGCGGCGCGGACGTGGACGGCGAGTGGCCAAAGGTGACGTTCGACGAGGGCTGCATTAAATTCCCCGAGGAGATGGACGCGCAGGCGCAGACACAGACGCTCACGCTGGACGAGGCGCAGGAACCCACTAGGGATTTGGATTGGTCGCTGTTCGCCGACGACTTGGATGTGGAGGTGAAGGAGGTGAAAGCGTCGGAGTCGCTGACGAACGTCGCGTGCGGTAGCACTCCGTGGGAGGTGGCAACAGTTGCGACCACCAGCACGTCGTCAGGTAACACTGCGATTGAGTTCCTGGACGTGGCGACTTCCGCCACTGCGCTGATCTCGGTGGTGTCCTCCGGGTCGTGCACACAGCCGGTGCAATCCAGCACGAGCACGCGAACAAAAAAAAACGTGCAAAATTCACAACTTTCACACGAGTCACAATTAGCACAAGATGGTGGCGATGCAGGGGAAGAGCAAGAACTGTCAACGGTGTTTGCTACCTCAGCGCCACCTGTTGGTATCACCTCGCTAACTTCGCCGTTCATCGCGCCGCGCTGCGCCTGCAGCTGCAACACGCATAGCAAGCTCAAGCTGCACAAAACCGCCTTTAATATCAACGAAATACCTTCCTCCCTGCTGGCGACCTCGCCCTCGCACAGTCTTGGCCATCCTGTCGGCGGCATCGGCGCGTGCATCAACTTTAAGCCGCAAAACACCACCACTACGCTGCTGCGTGACTCGGCGGCCATTATCGACATTTCGGCGCTGTTCGCCAAATCATCCAATGGGAGCAAGTCGCCGGCGCGCAGGCGCGATGAGAAGCCGCACCGCCCGCGCGGGCAAGAGCGCGACCAGGAGGCCGAGCTGCTCTCCGTGATGCAGCACGCGCAGACCATCCAGCGGTTCAGCTACGAGGAGATGATGGACCTCAGCGAGGGGCTGAACATGTCCGCCGAGGCCAAGGCGATGGCGCGCCGCCTCATCGAGCAGCTCGCCACGAAACAACCAGAGCACAGCGCGCAAAATGGCAGCCACGAGCCGCCCGTCAGCATCAAGCACACGACGAGCGATTCGGGCTCGGACTCTGGCTGCGAATCGCTGACGACCAACTCGACGGAGAGCGTCACTTCCGGGCACTACAGGCACTCGGGGCATTCCTCCGATGGCGAGGTACGCACCACGCAGATGCAAAAGAAGGCAAAGCGAAGTAAGAAACAGGACGATAACAAATGTCAGGTTCAATAGCTCACTCTTCACAACCAATCACAACCAATCACAACCAAGTCCAACAACAGCCATTTTGTGTTTTTTTTTTTCGCAACGTTTGTAAATTTGTTTGTGTAACTGTAAATGTAAAATTTCTTGGTGACACCGCTGTGATTGCGTGCGTATTGTGTTCGTAGTGCATCAGTCCAACTCGCACGAGTCGTTCCTCACCGCCTCCGTCGCCAGCAGGCAGCATCGACATCGCCAGCAGGCCGATGGTGATACGGGCACTTATTACCTGCCGTCGTTCACGCACGCACACACTTCTCGCTCAGCGCATGATCTAGCCGCGGGCGCAGCAGGAATCGGCAGTGCGCCTGCCGAGGATGACAACTTCGACGGCAGCGACCCTGAATTCTACTAAATTCCACCTGTTGCAATTTTTATTACCTACTCGATAACGCAATTACTCAATGCAGGCTGTTTTTTTTTAAATTATTTTTGGTTTGTTGTGCACGCTCAGAGCATTCCTGTCGATAGATTTGCATATCGACTTCGACTTCGATTTGGGTTTAATTTCAGATTTCCGTTTTTGAAGATGAAGAAATGAAAAAATACATAGGATATCGATGATTATGTAAGGAACTAAGGAGGTTATGTGTATGGAGGTGAATCTAAGCAATTGTTATTCAGGTTTGTAATTAATTGATAATTGATATTTATGTAGGCAAATTTCGTAAATTCTTAAACATACACACAAGAGAGTGGTGACGAGTGCTGATAAAGACTGATAATCGCTTTTTGATTCATGCAGATAATGTAGACAAAGCACAACTCTTATAAAATTTAATATATTACTGACGAAGTGTGTAATTCCCCTAAAACTTGATGAATATTGTCAATATTGATGAAACGTGTGAAGTACAGTCCGGCATTTTTACAAGTAGCGCCATCTGTTGACGAGTTTTCTAAGTTTTCTAAAGAGTTTTGTTTGTGTTTTGGGGGTTGCGGGTTTCATTAACTAGCGGGGGTGAACGGCGGTCGCGTAAAAACAGTTTACCAAACGGATAATGGTCAGCAACAAGAAGCCGAAGAGAGAATTCTAATCGCCCCAGTGGTTTGGGAGCTATCACCGAATCTGTATTTTGAGTTTTACTTTTTATGCTACGCAATACATTCGCCTATGTTCGAGGATAAATGAAAAACACGGTATAATAGGTATGTGCAAATGTTATTAGTAGCGCCATCTGTGAACGGATACTCAAACAAATTTAAGGGTTGATTTAGATATTTTAATGTTTTGCTGGAAAACGAGTTGTTTCCTCGAAATTTCGTTTGTTTTCGTTGTTATTTTAATTTTTAGTGATTTGTGAAAGTGTTTTCTTGCATTTTGAGGGGGTAATTGGTGTTGGTGGCTTTGTCATGGGGGTGAAAGTAGAGCACGTTTGACAGCCGGCAGGCAGGACTAGACACAGGACCCTCCACAGGACGAAGGCGTAATCCTGACCTGGGCCAACGCGGAGCGCGGGTCGCAAAAGTGAGAGTGCTGCTGGTGTGCGGGTGCGCGGGGCCATGGCCGACGGCTTCCTGCAGGTGGAGAACGTCGTCGAGGTGGCGGCGCCGACGCCGACGCCGTTCAGCTTCGCCAAGGAGGACTGGCCGGATTGGATCGCGCACTTCGAGCGCTATCGGCGCGCCACCAAGCTGGACACGTCGGATGCGCGCGTGCAAACCTCCTCGCTGCTGCTGCACATGGGGCCGCGTGCGTCGCGCATCCTCGAGGAGCTGCAGCAGCCGGAGGAGGCGTTCGCCAGCTACGAGCAGCTGGTGCGCGCCATCGAGGCGTACTTCCACAGTCGGACGAACGTGGTGTTCGAGCGTGCGCGCTTCAACTTGCGCGCGCAGCGCGATGGCGAGCCGGTGGAGGCGTACATCGCCGCCGTCAGCCGGCTGGCGAAGGGATGCGCCTACGGCGACCTAGAGGCGGAGCTGGTGCGCGACCGTCTCGTCGTCGGCATACGCGACAAGAAGTGCTCGGAGGCGCTGCAGATGGAGGAGAATCTCACGCTGGAGAAGGCCAAGGCCATCATCGTGCACGCCGAGAATATCAAGCGCGTGAAGCAGACGAAGACGCGCGCCCAACCGGCGGGGGCGGATGTCGCCGCCTGCGGCCGGTGCGGCAAGCGGCCGTCGCATGCGCTCGGCGGTTGTCCGGCGCGCGACGCCAAGTGCACCAAGTGCGCCAAAAAGGGACACTTCGCCAAGTGCTGCCAGACCAGCCAGAAGGTCATCGACAAGTGCAAAGCCGCCGTTTCGGCCGCTGCCTTCGACACGGACGCTGCCGCCGCCACCGCCGCCGCCGAGAAGTCCCGGGGGGCCACGCAGAAGGAGGAGAGCTTCGAGTTCATTTAACACTTCACACGCATTCCACCTTTGATTACCATTTACTTCTAACACTTCAACAAAGATATCAAAATATATTTAGCATCTAAGTACATACTATCTCATAAGCTATATCGTAAGTTATCGACATGAAAAATGAACACAAAACACACAAATACGTGCAATAATATGTAATAATTCGAAACATTACGAATGACGCTCGTGTCTCAAAGCGATCAAAACGATCAAAATGATCAAAGCGATATAAAAAGAGTTCAACCGAATGTCAATGTTGATCCTGCTGTTGATCCTCTGTGAATCCTCCAAAGCCCGAGCACGCGAGCACAAAAACAACCCCAGTACCAGTCCCCCAATATTAGTACAAAACTTCGTCACAAGAAAGCGCCACTAGTCTATAAATTTGTTTTAGTACATAAACTGAGTGACAAAAACACAAAACACAATATTTTAAGTACAAAACAAACTAAATTATATTTGTACATCCTAGGAATCTCCAACAGATTATTTTGTAACATTGCTCCAAGGGCTTTAGTAAGTTTTTAACGATTTTCAACTGAATTTATGTATTTTACATAGTTTAAAATTGCATTTGTATCGCTCTGTATACGTTTAGCTAGAAAAGAGGGCGCTGCCAACAGTGGCAACAGCTTCGCGTCCGATCGGCTGGACTCGCACAGCGGCCATTGCGCCCGCTTGTCATGTTTTTCGACTTTTCGACAATTCGACAGTCGTCGATCACCTGTTGGGCGTGCTGTACGCACTTCGCACCTCCGACACGGTCAGGAACAGGAACATCATCGTCAGCGTGCAGTGTAAACAGCAAGAACCCAGCGATTACAACAACGCAGCAAGTGAATTCTCAACGTGCGTGCAGCGTGGGTGTCCTGGACTAGCAGGAGAAGTAGATTGTGGCGCGTGTTGACAGTGTGGTGCGTTTGTGTTTAGTGTTGCGTTTGTTTTGTTTTCGCGTTTCGCCGTTTCGTTCCCTGTTCGGCTGGTTACACATGACGAGCGCGATGTGTACGGGCAGCGCGCTCAAGGACGCGGCGCCGTGGTGAATGCGCGCCTCCTGCGTCCTGCCAGCCGCCGCCACCGCGTCGCAGGCCAGCAGGCATGGGTGCGAAGGACTCCAAGCGCACCTGCCTCGGCTACGACGACGCCGTCAAGCGCAGTAAGTCATAGACATCACAAAAAAAAAAACAGAAGAAAAACTAAGGTTATACACTGTAACGCAGAACACAGAAGAAAAACAAATGCTAATAAGTAATAAACAAACGCAATACCAGCGCTGGAATTACGTTTTGAGTTTTTTTTTATCTAATCACCGCTGTTTTGTGTACTGAGTATCTGACTGACTGTCAGTGACTGTGTACAGTGTATACGCAACACTGCGCAAAGCGATTTGTTAATGCTCGGTTAATGCCCATTTCCTATTTGTTTATTGTCTTCATTAGTCGACTCTCGACTGCATCCGCAACTGACTGCTCATCTACGCTCAGCATCTGCAATCATTCGCGAACGCCTCGCCATTTTGGGGGCCGGTTTTATCTCCGTCCTCCGTGTTGACTGTTGACGGACCGCCCGCGAACGATAACGTGCCATCACATGACAATGCTTTCTCAGTGGTCTCAGTCACACTTACTTCATTAACATGTAATCAAATTAACGCGCGTTTCGAGCACAGGCACAACGCACGAATTGTGTGGTGCACCTACGTCAATCGCGAAGTCATCAAAAAGTCGGTGGTGTGCGCTGTAATTAATTATAGCCGCATGTGTTTTTTTTTCTGCCGATGGCAGCGACAAGTAATTAAACTGACCAATAGCAATAAATTTAAAACCGCATGATTTCGCAGATTGCTCGCTCTAATAAACTAAACTTTAAAATGTGCTATCGTGCTATGTCTATGTT
>JARJDQ010005333.1:0-14562 GCA_030264215.1 Geostiba sp. GC000077 | reverse complement strand
ATTTTAAAGTGTTTTTTTTTCTTATTGAAACTGTTATTTTTAGCATTAAGATGTAAAATGAAAGATCTCATTTATATTTTAAAATCATTTATTAAAATAATGCAACTCACCACAAAACAACAATAAAAATGCAAAAATTACATCATTTTAATTTTAATTTTTAGGCTACTTTCCGCCTCCTGACGGGGTGGAAGTGGAGTGCAAACTAAAGAGCGCCTTTTTGGCTGTGCACACAGCTAACGAAACTTAAAATTGAAGCACGCGTTTAAGAAATAAGACCGATCTTCCAGCGCGTGTTTCACAAATTTTGAAAGATTGCTTAACTTTGAAAGCATATTTGGTGGACCCGCCGCCTCCTGATGGGGAGGCAATAAAATGCAAATCAAAGAGCGCCTCACTGGCTATGCATGCAGCTAACGGAACTGAAAATTGGAGTACGTGTTTAGGAAATAATACCGACTTTCCAACGCGTATTTTATAAATTTTTAAAAATTGCTTAACTTTGAAAGCATATTTGGAGCACTTGCCGCTCCATGAAGGTGTGGCAATGGAGTGCGAATTAAAGAGCGCGTCTTTGGCTATGCACAAAGCTAAAGAAACTTAAAATTGAAGCACGCGTTTAGTTAATATGAACGATTTTCCAACGCGTGTTTTACTGGTTATGGATAAAATTGTTTTTTTTAACAGCACCAAGGCAATGTACCGTTTGTGGCAAGCTAGCTGAATGGGAGTGTCGCGATTGCTTCGGTACGTCCGGCGAGGGGCTGGAGAGCACTGCCTTCTGCAGAGTGTGCTTGGAAATCGCACACAAACACCTGCGAAAGAGCCACAAGCCAGTGGCATTGGAAATACCGCAGGACTTCGCCATCATCGCCGACCACTGTCCGCCGCCGCGGCTGTACATGGAGCTCTTCGCCGTCATCTGCATCGAGACGTCGCACTACGTCGCGTTTGTCAAATGCGGCGCTGGGCACGAAGCGCCGTGGTGCTTTTTTGATTCCATGGCGGATCGCAAAGGTATAGACATCGTCAATGTTTGCTTAATACTTATTACTTAGCGTCAATTTGACAGGTGAACTTAATGGGTATAATATACCGGAGATGGTCGCCTGTCCGGACATCTCCAAATGGCTCTCTGATGAACAGTCCTGCCGCGAGCTGCACGACAACTCGGTGCTGGACAGGCATCTGCCGGAGCATGCGCGCCGGTTGCTCTGCGACGCGTACATCTGCATGTACCAAAGCTCCGACGTCATGATGTACAATTAGTGCAACTCGGCGACTGCTACTTCTTTTCCACAAAAAGGGTAACTACAACACGATTTTCACTTCTTTTTTAATGCAATATTTTGCGGTACATCGGAACGAGTATCTTATCAAAACTAGGCAAATATGTTGGTAAATTGATAAATTTATAAATTCAAATTCGTTGACCCCCACATACGGAAATATCTAGTAAAACTATCAAAAGCTGTTGATTTTTCTCAATATTGTTGGTTATTGAAGTATTATATCAAAACGAAATTATAAATTATTTATTACTTATTACTCACCACTGACTTATTGACGGAAGACCTATTAAGTTTTAACAAAGTATTGAAAATGTTTATTTATGGAGTAGTTTTTTTTAAGTATTCATATGAGCTCTTATTTTTACTAATTCGAGAAGTATTTTTTACGACCTTACATCATATCAACTTGTTACACCTACCTGATATTAGAACTTTTGCTTTTGCACAATTTTTTTTACCTTTCGAACCTGTTGAACATTAATGGCGGACTGTGTGCGCTAGTCACGTCGCGTCGTGCTGTGTTTAGTTACACCTCGTGCCACTGCCACGGGTGGCACTGCATGTACAATTCAGCGCTCTGATTTGTCAGCGCAGTCAGATGACCATACATCTGTACTTTCATTGGTCATGTCGTGGTCTCGTGGTCATGGATCCGCCATTATGTGAAATCTCAGAGCAAAAAGTATAAAATCACAAAACAATACTTCTTCATTTCTTTTAAAGCATACTTTTAAGAAACTAAGTCTGTTTTGTATTTATATTTGCTAACGAATGATGAATTTCATTCTCACTGACCCCTAAAGAGATTACTAAGTTAAGATATTAGCGAATAATATAAGCGAAAACGGCTGATCGGGAGTCTGTACATTTTAAGAGTTAAGATACGCTTACACACACATTACACTTGTGACTTGTATGGTAGATAATGGTGTTATTTTTCGTTGTTTAGACGAGAATGCATTTCTTTCCTCCCTCCTTCCCGATAACTGAAATTCACCAAAACATAATTTAGAGGGAGCAGCTGTAACTGTAATTGTTAACTGTTAGGTGCAGACGAAATCACAAATGGATATTTATTTCCTAAACACAGCTAATATAGATATATGTATATGTATTTTGATATTTTTGATTGTTGCGCATTCGGCAAAGAAGTTTATTTAAAACGTTTATATATCAATATTTCTTGTGTTATCGTCATTATAGTGAAAACTAAGTTTAAATGTTTAATAAGGTACACACATTGTTTGTGTGGTTATGTTACTTAATTCTGAGTTCTGAGATAAAACACGGATTACAATTACTGATCAATTGGATAAAGATAAAACAAATCGAAAAATATAATTTATTCTTGCATAATTTCTGCTCTGCTTCACCAAATTTCCAGCTGAACAGCCAAATACTTTTATATTATCTCGCTTCGGCCATGAGATCAAAACGTCAAAACTACTGTATCTTCTCCTTTGCATGGACATACAATTAATTAAAACACTAGTACTACATAAGCAGCAGAGTCGTACCATAAAATTATGCATGTACTTAAAACGATAACGCATTCCGTTCCAATCAAAAAAAACTTGAATGCTTGAAGTGAACCTACATAATCATATTAATAAATCAATGATTGATTGGGTGAAAAGTGCAAGAAACAAATGGGACGCATCGATTTCACGCAGTCAAGTATTGAGAGGGCGCTGCAGGCATCCAAGTTTTTGCTCATATACTTGCTTAATAGTTAGGTTCAAGATCGTAACATATGTAAATGTAAGGTCTACGTCAGTGCTATTGTGTACGTACATCGAAACTCAACCTGCCTATCGCTCATCCTGGATAACAATGACGGAGCGATAAACGCTGCGTAAACAATTCTCGTATCATTAACACAGCAAATCGATTTCATACTATAAACGCTACAAACTACATTTTTGTTTATCGTGTACCGTGTATGGTGTACATTTGGTTGCATACACGTTCAACAGGTTTTGTTTCTTATATATTTTGTTATTTCCTTAAGATTACGGCGTAAATTTGTACTTTTGCTCTCACCAAAAGATCATCTTCATTCTTCGTCCATTACAGAACATTCTAGGGGGTTTGGTTTGAGGTTAAAGACACAGATTGGGTCAGGGGAAAACATATTAATGCCCAAACTGGCGCTGCGTGTCATTTCTGTACGAATTATTTGATTCATTCAAGATCCAAGGTGACCCAAGGTCGAATGATAATACTTACTCTTGTTTAAGTGATGGATTCTTAATTGGGTATGGGTAATCGTAATACAAATCAAAACGCAACCTTTTTTTTGCTAAGGTTGCTCTCGTTGGTGCCGATTGAGAGTCTCTCACACTCTCTGTGCGGCCGCGTTTTCTTTACATCTTTACTCGATGAAGTCCTCGTCATCCATGGCAAAGTCGCTGCCAAAGCCGGAGTCCACCGCGTAGATAGGACTATGAAACAGACAACAAAATGTCGATTAATGCTTCCAAACCGAATCAAGATTATCAATTCAAGGCCAAACGATGCGACTCACGCTTTCTCTTTAAGGTAACACCAACACAAAACAAGCAAACAAGTTTTGTAAGGTATTATACAGGGTGATCCGAAAAGCAAGCCAAACGTTTTGGAATTTCAATTTTCGATGCCCTGTATCCTTTTGTATTGGCATTCAATATAACAGTCAAATACAGGGTGAGGCTGACCTGCGGGTTTCTTCGGCGGATACCCGCAGGTCAGACTCACCCT
The DNA here is from genome assembly GCA_030264215.1 of Geostiba sp. GC000077. Classification (NCBI taxonomy): domain Eukaryota; kingdom Metazoa; phylum Arthropoda; class Insecta; order Coleoptera; family Staphylinidae; genus Geostiba; species Geostiba sp. GC000077. The sequence continues at coordinate 10,531 of JARJDQ010005333.1, read as the reverse complement.
GTATATCAAATTAAAGGTAATTTTCTGCTCAACTTAATGATGCAAATTTCATATTTGTATGCGTTTTGATTTTTGAGTTATAGGGTGTTTAGTAAAGAACATTTTAAAACCTAAAATATTCGAACCGCATCAGGCTTGTATTCTTTTGCGGATCACCCTGTCTATACAGCTGCAAACTTACTTGATCGCTCTGCACGTGAAAAATACAATGCGCTTGAGCCGCTTGTTGTAGAAGAAATAGTTGAAGCTCCAGAGGCAGCCATCCTCGCCGTACGGGTCCGAACCGAGGTCCGGATTGTACGAGTAGATGTCGCACTCGTTCAGTTCGATCTCGTCCTCCACGGCGGCCCAGAGCTGCTGATTCAAGCGCTTGTAGTGCTCGCGCGCCGTTGTGGTCAGATTGGTGTCGATCGCCGAGAGGACCCACTTCAAAGAAGGCTCCTTGGAGAATTCATGGCTCTGCAACAGGCACACAACAATACAACATACAAGGATACAATTAAAGTTACAAGTACCTTGACATCCATAAAATCATAATCCGGAAATGCAGAGTTCAGCGTGGCGATCAAGTAGAAGAGCGTCTTGCGACTGATGGTGTCGCAGAGCGGCCCATCCTCATCGCCGGAGACGCTCCGCGAGTACGTGGATCTGCCCGGCGACACCCCCTGCGGCGGGCTGAGCGCCTGCAGGTCATTGGGATGCACGCCCTCGGCGTTGAAGCGCTTGTACAGCGCCTTGTCGCCGCCGGCCATCTTGCACGAGTAGCTCTCGATGCGGCCGACAATCTGCGAGTCGCCCGTCTCGATGCACAGCGCATTGTTGATCGCCTCGAACGTGGTGCTCTCGAGCAGCTTCATTGTGTGGTGTATTATGCGAAACGTATGGTTAAGTCGTTACTGCAGTTGCGTAGCTGCGAAAATTTAGCATTTGCGTGGGGGCCTTATATTGAATAGGCGGCTGCGAAACACGGCGCGGTAAAGTTTTTGAACATTGCGGTCGGGTGTATGAAGATGCCTTTTCTCTTCGAGTGCTGGAGACTGATCGTCGTGGGTACGAGTGTGCGCTTCACCGATTTCTTGCTGAGGAGATGATTTGGGCACATTACAGATCTTTGCGGCGAGTTCACAGTCACTTTTTCCGGTGGTTTATTACAACACTTGGTGTTTCTTATGTGCACTTTGATTTATATCCTCGTCGACCTGGAACAGAACGCAAACAAAGGTGTTATCACACAGATTACGCAAATGTTGGATACTTGGGTGAAGTAACAAAGGAAGTTTGGCGATGGCACAAAAAATCAATGGTACGGTACGTCGTACGCGAAGCGCAAACAAGTCTAAAAATAATTACCGAAGGCGCTTGGCTTCGCCTTGGATCGTTGGATCACCTTGTGTGGATGCCCAGGAGCACGGCAAGTGTTTGTACACAGAAAATGGACGCGGCCGAAAACACCTAAACAAAGGACGCTTGGTGGGGCTTCGCGGTCTCGCTGAGGGCACACACTCCTCGGGTCCTCGGGATGGGCGTGAGTGAGACGCACGAAAGGCAAAAGGTAAGCTCGGTGCTCGTGTCGTCAGTGTTCAGGTTCAGAAAACGCCGTCGAATCAGACATGATTTCGCACTACCGCTGATGCTGGTTAGCTGGTTTGTTTGCCGCGATTGCACTTAATTTCCAGGTCACGGCGCTAATCGAACGATACGCAACGCACAAAAGGACACCAACAACAAACACCAACACTGAAATGACAGAAACTAGACTATCATCTGTTCACTTCGTTCTTCGTCTTCTTCGTTCACAGCTCAACTGCGCTACTCGGCGAATAAGAATAACTGAAATTGCCCGACCGCGGCCCGACCCAAGCGAACGAATGAACTCGAAGCGACCACAGCCAACCACAACCAACGCGCTGTTGCCAAGTCAGGTTTATGATAAATGCGTGTAAACACGCCGGCGTTATAAAAGTGTTGTGTTGGATTTCAGATTCACTGTGACTTATAACGAGTACGAGTTTTACAACACCCAGTTGCAAAAATGTGCAAGCGCCTTTATTTTACCGACTTGTTACCGACGCAAACCGACACAACGTTGTCGGTTTTACAGTTCTCCCGATCCGATATTCGCCATCTATTCGCTGTGTGATGTGAATATTGCAAATGCATTGGGTAATTAATGCATTACCCGCGTTTACTCATTAATATTGCATTGTTCACAGTCTGAAAAGTGTCGAAACGGAAACATGATTTTCTAATTGTTTTCATATGTTATCTAGGTTCTTATATGGCTGTGGTTCTATGTTTGTATGACTTGTAAAAAGTGGGAAACACGAAACAATAAACAACTTGCAAAATTAGAACTTTCTACTCCACTCTGTAAGTTTTGTTTTGTCACAGCTTGCTGGTTGGTGAACTGAGTCAAAAACATGAACATTTTACGCGCAACACGCCTCGCCTTGTTCCTTGTTGCTATGGCGAGTGCGCAGTGCGCTTAGCGGAAAAAAAACCGCGCACATTGAGCGCACATCGCACATGAAATGGAAACCGTTGCGATTGCGCTGTGGCGCTTGTTATGCTTTCATTTTGTGCGATGTGCAAAGCGACGAAACGTGACTTCACGACCATACACAACCCACAAACCATACATAAACCAACGCTTAGGCCGCACAGCTGCGTGTACTATAAATAAATAAATATGATCGCATCATGAATGAGACTGCGACTTGGGACTTGAGACTGTATAAATATTTATCGCTGATGCGTAAGCACTATTTGCGTATTATCAATTACCCATTGTCATTGCAAGTAGATACGTTTATATTCGCACGTAAAGTGTTTGTAATGCAATTTCTTGTTTATTTATGTTCTTTAATTTGAATTTCGCGCCATTATATAATGCGCTTTGCAAATGGGGCGGGGCTTGGAGGACAATGAACCCTTGGAAGGTGAATATCCAAATAAATTTAAAATAGGAGCACGCGTTCAGGAAATGGGAAGCTTTTTCCGATGCATGTTTTCGATTTTTTTAAAGATTTTAAATTTATGAATGATTTCAAGGGATGCCGATCCGTATTGGCCTAACCTAACCTAACCTTCCTATCAAAATATGAGCGTATTTTTGACAATCAAAATCTTCAAGGGATTTTTTTTTTGTGGATTTAAAAACTATGCATCAAAAAAAAGTGTTAAACTTTGAAGGTTATTTTAGAGCACTTCCTGTATCTTTAGGAAATTACAATTCCGTGTACCTAAAAGAGCGTCTTTCTACCTAGCAAAATATTCAAATGTACATGAAATATCAGTAAGCGTTGGAAAAATATTGATAAATTAATAACAACTAAAAATACAATAAAGACGACATATTGTAAAATTGAAGTTATATGAGAAGTTTATGATAGGCAACCAAACATACGTAACTGTTGTGCTGTAAAGGCTGCAACCTCTGCAACTACAAACTCTGCATTGTACTTTTCGTAAATAACAGAATAACTAATAAGATTTTGAATGAAATGGAACTCAAAGGTAAACTTACATCTTAAAACGCACACGAAGATTTTTATAGCATCAACAGGATGAGGATGAGCATCCTTGTTGTCGTTTTTTCAACGCTGCACCTGCATCTGCACCAAATGACATTCTCTAGATATGAGAATGAAACAGTTGAAAGCAGCGACCAGCGACGCTTTTGATTTTTATTTTGATCGTATTTATAACTTTGTGTTTCTGATGCTCACTGATGCTCACTTGCGTGTTCTGCCGTTCTGCGTTTGACCAGGTTTCCTCGCACTGTGCAGCAGGCCAGCAGCAGTGATAGAATTAATAGAAATGCCTTTTCCAGCGGCGCTACACGCATGCACTTGATGCACAAGTTCAAATGATGCGATTTGAGGGAAGCACCAGATTCGAAAAAAGGAAGAAGACGCACAGGCGCAGAAAGGAAGAGTATTTACGTGCTGCACGCACGATATGCGTGGAAAATGTGGCTCAGCAGCGGGAAAAGCTCGCTGTGCGCAGTGTGCCGAACAGGCCCGAAGCGCCGGGACTAATTTTAAACGCAGCTTTTGGAATTGGAAGATTGGAAGAGCTTTGTGCACGCAGCGAACAAGTGCCATATGTGTTGCGTCGGGCACGGCGGCCACGTTTCCCAGCATGAAGCAAAGGATTTCGTGCAACAGGCAACACTTTACGCTCTACCTGAAGTCACTGAAGTGAAAAGCAAGTATGTACACATCGAAAAGAAGCACCTTGTATAACTATTATGTTGTTTATGTTTTCAATAGATGCAGATATCATTGAGATGATGATGTTGGATCACTTGGATCACATTTGGGCATAATATGAATGACCATCGCGACCGCGTCGCCGGCGTCATCACATCAGCAACGAGACAAAGTCCTGGCAGCGGGCCAACTCTCGCTGCGCCCGGCGGCAGCAAGCGCAACAGTGGCATCTTCTCCTTCCTGAAATGGTTCCGCACCGCCTCCAAGGAGTCGGTCGCCTCCTCATCCCGTGACTCGCCCACCTCGAGCCTGGGCAGCATCCCCTTCGGCGGCAGCAACTCGAGCCTGAACAGCACCGGCACGGCAGCGAGCTTCAACTTCATCCCCCCAGCTGCATACACGCCGAAAACCAGCGACCGGTGCATTCACCAAGGACCCGAGACGGACACATACAAAGCGCGCCTGAAGCAGCGCGATAAAGTACGCGAAAAGGACAAGAACATTACGCTGCGGAAGAAGTACAACTTGTTCTTCAATCGTGATAAGGGCACGAAGCAAAAGGAGCGTAAGGAGACCGGGGAGGAGAATCACAAGGAACTGCAAGATAACTGCAAAAGTCTACCTCTGCCATTGATGACGAAGACGAAGATGAGCGATGATGACAAAGGTCACCGGCGCACCAATAGCGACTCCTCCAAGGGACGCAAGGCAGGCGCTTATCTCCACGTAAAGGGGAAGCGCAAAGCACCACCGCCACCGCCCAAGGAAAGCAGCTTAAGTTTACGCCGCAAGAAACGCCTAGCGCCACCGCCGCCAGTTGTAAATACCAGCAGCATAACCTTGAACAACGCACAACAAAATGGCCGCCATGACACCATCGAATACGCCGATGTTGACAATGTTGCCGAGGTGAAAGCGATGGAGGAAGTGATTCAAAACGACTGTCTTAAGCTGGATCACGGTGTTTTAAAGCCAACGAAAGATCAGCCAGCTCTTAAACTTTTGAAACCACAAAAAAGTCCCTTGCTCGGGATTGTGGCAGGCACGCCAGGCACAACAAAAAGTGAAATTCCTGTTTCGCCAAAACCATGGTACAAACGTGCAACGAGCAGTAAGCAGAAGCGTGACAGAGAGAGCAAATACGAGTTGGTGATTCCACCCTTCATCGTTGATAACAACAATCATAAGAATTTCAAGTTGGACAAGGAGAAGGAGGACAAACGCAAGTCGAATATTATGTTCCTCACGAATATTAGTGAGTTGGATCGTGAGGCTAGCGAACTCATCAAATTGCAAGCTAGCACAAAGCAAAAGCGACCCAGTGTTGATTATGAATTGCCACAGTTGCCGGAAATGCCACAGTTTATGAAACCCAAGCTTCAGGAGGAGGCTGAAGTGCAAGTTGCTCCTGCAAAACGAAAATCTGCCAAGGACCTTATTGCCAAGTTCAATGCCATTACCAGCGTGACGAAGGTGACTGTGAATTCAGCGTTTTTTAATCCTAGCGAGAAAAACTATTTTGGTAAGAAGAAAGAGGTTAAAGATACTAAGGCTAACAAAGATGTGAAAAGGAATGGATTGATGAAGAGTGAAACTACTACTTGTATTCTTCCTGTGCCAACACCAACACCAACAACAGCACCATCAGTAACAATAGCAAAAGTGGAAAAACCCGAGTTGCTCACCGAACGTAAAAGTTGGCTCTGTCCAAAGTGCAATCTTGAAAATGACTACTGGCGGATTATCTGCCATGTATGCTCGACAATCAAGCCGTATTTCGATAACTTTACATCGTCTGACTCACCGACAGTTTCGGATGATTCAAAGGTGCATTTGAGGTCTAATTCTAATTGCGCGACAAAGAAGGAAAACAAGGAATCAACTAGTAGTAGTAGTAGTAGTAGCAGCAACAGTATTAACTTACCAACCACTGTTGAGCAGAAAGTGGCGACATCTACATCCGAATTGCCTATATTGATGCGCTCCAAAACACAGATCAGCTTCAGTGCGAATCGGCACACTGTAAATGAAGTTGCCGCACTTTCAGGCGACTCACGACGCGAGGAAAAGGAAAAACTCAAAAAAATGCTCATTGAAATGAAGAACTCGCTTCCAAAGCGGAAGTCCAATGTAGTGCTGCAAAATCGCAAGAGTACTATTGATGAGACACCGGAAATGTCTGTGGCAACTTGCGAGATCCAACAAAACCAAGTTAATTCCAACAGAGTCTTGTCTGCATTTGATTCGTCGAATCCGAATTTTGATGGAAGAGATGAAAAAATGCGACAGGTCGAAGAGAAGATCGTGCAGAAAGAGAAGGAAATACGTACACAGAAAGAACAAAATGGCGTTGACATTGTTGCCACTGCTATCGCTGGTGTTGCCATTGCCAATATAGTGAAAAAAGAAAGTCCCTATCAGTTACTACGCCCCAAAGATTTTGAAGACATTTACAGTGAGAAGCTAGCGACTGTTGCGAATGCAAACACAACACCGCATTTATATGCCAACCTACCTAGTACTCCCAGCAGTCGGGGGCAAGTTCAAGGTCAAGGTCAAACGCCCAAGGAGTTGTTCTTCAACGTGCCGAGGAAGCTGAGCGAACTGAAGCAGAACTTAGCCTGTGGCGGTGGAAGTGCCACCGGAAGTCAAAGCATGCAAAACATGCCAAATGCTGCGGATACACTGGAGATTAATAAATTGCTGCGACGCTTGGAGAATGCCATCGCGAAAGGGGATTTAAACGATGCGGCTGGCTATGCGAAGGATTTGGCACAGCTCAAGGTCAATTGCTCTGTCATTCGGCAAAAGGGGATTCAGGATCTTGAGGTTTCGAACAAAGCAAATCGTTTCACGTAAGTATAAGCTGGGCGGCCCGCGGCCATTTTGTCTCAATTCGTTGTTCGTGCTACATGACTATAGGCAACTCAATTTTCGTAAATTATGAATATAACCTCGACGCGCTCGATGCCTAACAGTAATTCATTGTTTTAGAGTGGAAATGTATGTGGAAGATCGCTTGTCACATCGTGGTCCGTTTCCAATTGAAGTCCACGATTCGCAAACCGTCCAGGAGTTGAAACGCCAGGTGCAACAAGAGTTTGAGATTCCTTGTGAAGTACAGCGATGGATTCTGGGCAAGGAATTAGCCGGAAATGACAGTGCAACATTGAAGGAACACAATGTTGCCAAGGGATGTCCGATATTTCTATACCTAGTGGCGCCATCTGCGGTCAAAGCGAATAAGAACGAGCCGAATGTAAAAATAATCCCAATCGAAGTTAAAGAATTGAATGTGGAAGCTAAACCAAAGATCTCCGGTTCAGGTTCTAATTTACCTGTACCTACATCACCTGCAATGTCTTCAAAGGTGGCTTCAGTATCTTCTGTAGGGGCGGGCTTCGTAAGGTCGGAAAAGTCTGCATTTGCCGTTGTTCCTTCTGTCCCCTTGGTCCCCTTGGTCCCCTCGGAGAAAGAAAAGGTTAAGAGTGTCGCGAACTCTCCGAAGATCGTCGGCGAACACCTCAAAGTGCACGTGATGATCAAACCGAAGAGCAATGCTGAAACACAAATTGGAGAGATTGCAAAAGCACCCGTTTCTAAACTACCACAAATCACTAAAACTTCATCTTCACACGCCATTACAACAGCCTCTTCTTCATCTGGGTCTTCAGCATTGACAACATTGGTAACAGCAGTTAAAACATCGGTTATCGTTCAAACTGCGCCAGCACCTGCAAAAACACCACCGAAAGCTGAACAAGAAGACTTCTCCGAGTATGACAAGACAATGCGTCCCCCGCGCACTGCGAAGGAAGCCAAAGAAGCTAAAGCCGAAAATCCCCAAGCCCATTGGATCTGTCACATGTGCACATTAGTGAATGCACCCACAGCGAACATTTGCTCAGTTTGCGCGACAGTGCGTCAAAAAAACGAACCCACGCAATCGACTACGAACCAACTGCATTACTATGAACTGATGCACCTGGATAATTCCGACTTGGTGCCAAACTCGGATCCGTTTGAGTGCCTTGTGTGTTTGACTGAAGTCCCGCCGAGAGATGGCGTCACCCTGCGTGAATGTCTCCATCAGTTTTGCAAAACCTGCCTGGCGCATACCATTGAATTCTGCGAGGAGGCGGAAGTAAAATGCCCGTATAGAGATGCCGATTATTCCTGCGACATTGCCCTGCAGGACAGGGAGATCAAAGCGTTGGTCACACGCCAGGCGTACGAACAGTTCCTGGCAAAGTCCGTAGCGCAGGCGGAGAACAAAATGGATAAGACTTTCCACTGCAAAACGCCCGACTGCACTGGGTGGTGTGTCTATGAAGATAATGTCAATGAGTTTCGATGTCCCATTTGCAAAAAGACCAATTGTTTAACATGCCAGGTAAAGATACGCTTTTTACAAGTATGTTTTGTTTTTTAAGCTTGTGGTTGTTGTTTAAGGCAATACATTGGGGACTCAACTGTCGTCAGTACCAAGAGCATATGAACAGCCAGCCGGAGACCAATGAAGACGCGCGGCAAACGCGCGAATGGCTCAATGCAATGGTGGAGAAAGGCGAGGCACTCACCTGCCCGGCGTGCCGCGTGGTGCTGATGAAGAAATGGGGCTGTGACTGGGTGCGCTGCTCGATGTGCAAGACGGAGATCTGCTGGGTAACGCGCGGTTTGCGCTGGGGGCCTGCCGGCAAAGGCGACACCTCCGGCGGATGCAAGTGCGGCGTTAACGGCGTCAAGTGCCACGCAAAGTGCAACTACTGCCATTGACACCTCTCTAGTCTCTACGAAACGAAATAGGAACATTAAGAAATAAGAATTTTTAGAATTAAGAACCGAAGCGATATCAGTGCCATTTATATAATTGTGTGTGAAATGAAACGATGCGTGATCTTCTCTATAGTCATATTATGTGAAGCGCTTGAAGTTACGAGACTTACGAGAGTTGTGTTTCATGTGTTTGGAAATATTTTTAGCAAATGATTCGAAATTTCAACTGTTTTGAATAACAGCAAGTAGCGCCCCCTTGTGGTGAAGTTTTGAACGGCATCTTCGATAAAATTCCCTAGATGTTTCGCTGCTTCGCTTTCGATGGCTTTCGCTTGGCAAACGTTAAAATTTTAAGGTTAACTCGCATTACCGCGGCCCTTGCGCTGCATTTCTTTAGTTTTTAATCGTAAACAACATAACTAAGCCAAAATGGTAAGTAATTAAGCAATATTTACTCCCACAGCATGTACTTAAAATGATTTCTCTATAATTTGCGCACAGACGATCGGAAAGAATAATAAAATGATCCAACACATCAACTACCGAGTGCGGATAACCCTCCAGGACTCGCGAACGTTTATCGGCACTTTTAAGGCCTTCGACAAGCACATGAACATGATCCTTGGCGATTGCGAGGAGTTCCGCAAAATCAAGCCGAAGAATTCGAAAGTGGAGCGCGAGGAAAAGCGCGTCTTGGGTTTTGTGCTGCTGCGAGGCGAAAGCATTGTTTCCCTTACAGTTGAAGGCCCACCGCCACCAGAAGAAGGCCTACCGAGAGTGCCGATTCCTGGTGCTGCGCAGGGCCCTGGGATGGGACGCGCTGCTGGCAGAGGAATGCCAGCTGGGATTGGTGGTGTGCCTGTTGGATTGCAGGGACCTGTTCGAGGAGTTGGTGGTATGTTATTCACTGATCAACTATTCAACTATTGTATTGTGATTTTGTATAATTGGTTGCATACGTTATGATTGTGTTTACAGGGCCATCGCAACAAGTAATGACACCAGGCGGTCGTGGACAAGTTGCTGCTCCGCCGCAGATGAACCAAGGACCGCCGAGGATGGGCGGCCCACCTCCGGGCATGATGGGACCGCCGCCCGGTATGATGGGCATGCCGCCGGGTATGCCTGGTATGGGACGTGGGGGACCACCGCCGCCAATGGGCATGCGGGGACCCCCACCTGGTATGATGCGCGGCGGCCCACCGGGACCTCCTAGACCATACTAAAGAGAAAGTGGTTTTACCATCTACTGCTTTCATGAACACTTACTTTTAAGGATATATTTTAATTCCTCATTTAGATCATGATTTTCTTTAGTTTTAAGTGTCTATAACTGATGATGCAAACTTTTTGAATAAAGAACAAAAATATTTTTGCACGTCATTGGGCCTATAAGAGCAGTTCAATATCTGACCACCCATTCAACCAATGTAAATAAGGAGTCTATAATGAGAAAGCCATAACGCCACGCCAAAATTATAGTCTCGAGGTATCACTTAGGTTTTGGTACCGGTGTCGTGTCCGCCGTGTCTGCTCGACGA
>JARJDQ010005318.1:0-10292 GCA_030264215.1 Geostiba sp. GC000077 | reverse complement strand
TTTTTTTTCTGGAAATAAAATAACATAATTTTATTCTTACCAAAAGAAACATTTGTGCACCACGAATAACCTAATTTCGTAGTTTAAAACGTGTTTATTTTAGGTAAACCGATCGATTTTGCGTTAGAACGTGTATATATTTTTGAAATAAAAAATGAATACTATTTTTGTACTGAAAGAATTTATGAGTAACGAATAATAAAATTTCGAATTAAAACCAAACTTTTGAAAAAAAAAAAACGTGTTTGTTAGCGCTGAAACGGTCAATTTTGATGTAAACATTTTTTGTTGAAATAAAATATAATAATTTTTTTCTTATCAAAAGAAGATTCGTGTACCTAATTTCATAGTTTTAAACGTGTTTATTTTGGCGAAATCGATCGATTTTACATTAGAACGTGTATTTTGAAGTAAAAAATTACTAAACAGCAGCGTGCCTTGTTGTGGTTCAACTATTCCACCCTGGCGTTGGCGTTGGCAAGATGACTTTCTGCGGATTGAAGTATAAGAAAATTTATTTATGCGCGCGGCTTATTGAATTATTGACTGGAATGATAGATATTCCGGTGGGCACGTTTGATTAATGATGCGTTTTTCTTCGCCGACGATTAACCTCGGCCTCGGCGCGCCGCACACGAACCGAACAAATCTTCATTCATTTATTCCGCCGAATATGTCGATGGTCGATGCCCGCGCCTGCTATATTTTATATTTCAGTTGGTAAGTGAATTTGATTTACGCAACGCGCCTGGACTTCCACTTCCATTAGGCCGCAGCGAGGTCTTCAATCTGTGATCTTCGGCGCTCAGCCAGACGCAGCAAAACGAAGAAGCTGCCTATGATAATCAACTGCTACCACAGCTTCAAAGCTCTATTAATTTCGACTTGATCGACTTGATCGACTACTACCAATAGCATTTGGCGGCGCCATCTGCCAGTTGCATTCGTCACTAATGCGTTGAAAGTGTCTCATTTTTGGTTTTGGCTGGATGCGTTGTTTTTGCAACGGTGATTTGGAAACAGTCACATATCTTATCCTGTTTCGGCGGAGGCTGAATTCTGGAGGTCCGAAGCCGAATGTTTTCATAACGGGAATTTAGCGCGCTCGCGTGCATTTACATATTTATTGCGACGTAATGCAATGTTATGCAAAATCATACGGACGCGTTGTGCCATAAATTTTGCCGAGTGCGAGGAGGTACGCAAATTTATTACACTCGTACACAAAACACAAAAAAAAAACACATAAAAGCACAACCAAATCAAAGAAATCGCATAATTTACACCTCACACTAGAAAAAAAGAAACAATTCATATTCACTAATAAGAGAAGAAAGGTAATTTTTTAAATTGATTTTAGGTGTCATTCGTTTTCAAATCGGTTCAGTAGAACGTAAGATATTTCAGTTTTAAAGTGGGTATGAACACTCCTGTGAGTGAGAGCAGTGAGTGAGTGAGTGAGTACTGTGAGTGAGTAGTGAGTCACGCGCACTGCCTCACCAGTGACGTCACGTCAGTTGATCCGCACTTTAAAGCTAAATATCTCTCGTTCTATCGGACCAAATTGAAAAATAAAAAATACGGGTCCAATATTATCCAATATATAAACGATTACACAACACAAGCGCACAAAAAAACACGGCGACACAATGGCACTCAAGTGAGGTTAGGTTAGTTTTCCCGCTCAAACATTTCATTAAAAGATACGAAGTCATTTCCGATCGCCGTCGGCGTCGGCGGCCATTTCAAAAACCTTGCAAACTGTTAGTTTTTTCTCGAGCGCGTGACGCATGGGAAAATGTGGATGTGGACTTTCGCCAGTTTCATGTGCCGCGAAGTCGACTACTCCACTAGCTCTCGACGTTCGAAAATATACCCCTCACGCTATTGCTGGCGCCTCTGTTGGTGGATCCTCCTCTATGAGTGCGCGGTAGCGACAAGATAAATACACGTGTCAAAATTTCAATTTCCGAAGCTGCAAGCTCGAACTCATTCGAAACACATTCATTCCGCGCGACGGCGCACGAACGCGTCGGCATTCCAGCAAAGCCTCCGAATGTGTAGTCTGTAGTGTGGTGTAATGTAGTTGAATGCCACCCCGTATGCAAAGTATATTCTATTCGACATAAATTCATAGGTGCACCATGCGCCAACGCCGCACATCGACGGTGCGACGTATCAACCCGATCAACAATTACATCCAGACGTGTATCAATTTATATGCATATTATATGCATGCACGTGCGAAACATTCAGCCCACAGTATCAAATCCAGCCAGTACAAAAGTGATATTTAAGTGCGAGCTGCACGATCGACATCAATATTTTCCCATTTAATACTGGAGCTGGAGCACAAGTAACGCCCTCTACAAACAACCAGCTGTTACCCCCTACAGTAGGCTTTCACCAAGTCAAGAATATTGGTCTTGAGTCTAATTCTTGATCTTGTCTTGAAGAAAAAATCTTGACAAAATCTTGATCTTGAATCTTGAAGTTCTTCGAGATTCTTGTGAAATCCTAACTATACATTGCAATTTTATAACTTTGATTTTGATGTTTCTTCTGACTCTGTGGCTTAGAATTTCCATCTGTTTGGATAGCAATTCTTCGCGTTTAATGTACGCCGACGCATAAAATGCGCATTTCGAACGCAGAGCGTCTCCTCGGGGCGCACAGTTCATAAATAAACTCCGCAAGAGTCCGCCACAGTTGAAGAGAGCACAAAGTGAGGAGGTCTGAGAGCAAACTCTTCTTGGCGTTGCGTTTGCCAGCGTCGCCCGTGCACTTGAATGAATAGCCTACGGAACGTACGAAAAAAATAAATTATAAATAAAAGGGTAATGAATCTTCTTAAACGATGTGCGACAACAAAGCGCGGCGAGCGCGCAAGCAATTGAAGACAAGACAAACTCGCGCAGCGCAGGCGAGGAACAAGAAAAAATCGGGGCGAGAAAAAATGATTTAAGTGAGTGCCTAATGCGAGCAGACTTCAACTTCTACATCAACACATAGATCACAAACAACATTTGGCGTGAAAAAATATACATTATGTTCACACTTTCATGAGTAGCTCATTACATTACGCTTCTAGGAAAAAAGCTTTAATATTCACGCTCAATACTAAAACAAGTAACTATCTAAGTAAGTAGTACTAGTACTAGTATCTATTTAAGTGGCAGTATGGTTGTTTTTTCGTTTTGGAATTTAACTTCGGTGAAATTCACTCTGAAAGCTTTTTTATAGACGAATAGGCACATTAATAGTGAAATTGCGGTCGTGAACAACAACTATGCAACCCACTTCACTCACCCCACACTTTATCTGAACTAGGCTTTGCCGGTGTTGAAGACATTAATATCTGTTCTAATATTAACATATGTCGAGCATTCTGGAAGTTTTTCTGGAACAAGCACACACACGCTTAAAGTTGTCAGCCAACAGTGTGTTGATAATATTTCTTCCCATCTTCATCCAGCCAAGAAGCGAAAAGATCAGAGAAGCGGAAAATGTTATGACTCGTTGAATGTTGAATGCTGCGGTTGTTTTGAGGACTGAGGATTACGAAAAAAATGGAAGTATGTTTGGGAATGTGGAGTCAAGCTGCGGAAGGATTACAGGATTACAGGCAAACATTTAACTCGTAAAATGGTTTAATGGCTTAATGTTCAAATATTCAATTTCCCTTCTTTTTTATCTTTTGAACAGTTAGTAAAGTAACGTAACATTCACATTCATATGAGAAGAAAGGTAATATTTTTAAAATGATTTTTGGTGTAATTCTTTTTTAAATCGGTCCAGTAGAACGTAAGATAGTTCAGTTTCAAAGTGCGGATAGATTGACGTCGCTTCTGTGAGTGAGTGAGTGAGTGAGTGAGTGAGTGAGTGAGTGAGTGAGTGAGTGAGTCCTGTGAGTGAGTCGTGAGTGGCGCGCAGTCACCTCAGCTGATCCGAACTTTGAAGCTAAATATCTCTCGTTCTACTGGACCAAATTGAAAAATAAAAAATACATGTCCAATATTTTTTCAAGCTCTTTCCATTTAAAATTAAAAAAATAAGGCCAAAATGAATTTCAAGAATTCAAGCCGCGCAGAAGCAAAGAGAAATTCTCCAATTTCCATTTGATTGCACCCAATATAGAAGCTAATGTGTGTGACATTGTGACACAATTTCCTGTGAATTGCAGTCCACTCCCGAGTTATCGTCCCGCCAGTTGTGATAAGTGCATTCGCAATTCACCGTTGCACCGCGGGCGTCATTTAGACAATTTAGCGCTTGCACTCGCAATTTCGGCAATTTTCACAGGCACTGCTATCAACGCCATTTGCAGTGGCATATCTGACGAATGTGGCGCCATGTAGCCACTAATCAAGTAAATCATGTGATATGGAACTAAGAACTAACAACCTAGATTTTATCAATTATATCAAAAACCTCTCTGTTTAATTCATTTGACAATTAAAGAAAGCAAATAAGAACCGTTTAGTAACGTAACCATGACGAATGTGAATATGCGGCTCTCATAATTAATAGCCACGATTTTATGCTTTTCCTGCTGGCACCAAAATGAAACGCGAGCACGAGTAGTTATTCATAAGTTATGACTTATTACTTTATTCCAACGACAACTCCAATTCGCTTCGAGTGCTCAGAGTGCATTAGAAACCCGGCCAACTGCTTTTTTACGCCTTTTAATTGCTAACGCACCGCCACCGACTAATAATTTCGATTTTATAATTCATTAATCCATTAAGCGAATTAAACGCGCACGCCGACGATGGCGATGGCACAAGTTTTGTGATCGTAACTTTCCGCCAATTAAAGTCATACTCTGCGAATATAATGTTGAGAATTTAAATCTTACAGTACCGTATTTACAATATTTCAAACAATTTTCAATAATAAGAAAAAAATAATACTACAAGTTTAATCATGCATAATGTAAGTTATGAAAAACAAATTTCTATCATTACTTGTTACAGTATTCCATGAAAATTATATTAGTACGGTACTGGGACGCTGTGGATATCGTAACAAGTCGAGGAAAGCTGCCATAAATTAATAGTTAATTACTTTTAGGTGGTCGACCATCAAATCACGAGACTGAAAATGTTCGGAATCGTTTTGAAATCAATCGGAACTGTTCGGAACGAATTAATTATTAATTTCTTAATTCTTTTCAATGCTGCCTATAAATGTATAAAATTCCCATTTTTTCCTTTTTGCGGAGACAATTCTAATGTGTCGTCTCGCTGAACGTATCGATGACTTGAAAGAGACGAAAAGTCGGAGAATCAAAGGAAGCAGAGGAAGACCATAAAACCTGCACCCCTGACAGCACACGGCGCGCTTCTGTTGCTCGCGACGGTGAATTATTTTCCGATTCAAATGCAAGACAATCATCAGATGGACGTTGATCGAATGCCGTCGCATGTAAAAAATCTCTTTAAATATCCGACCATCCGACAAACGTCTTTGATTCTACGTTCTTCCTCAGCTGGCTCCTTCACCTCATTCGCATTCCGAACGTGTGCTATTCTTCAGCAGCATGCCGGCGGAATTTTTTGGTTTTGTTACAAAATTCAAATTTTCCATCTGAAAATTGAAAGGAAGCGAAATACTCAAAAGAAAAATAAATTAACAAAACAAAGGAGCTAGAGCTGCGTGCTGAAGATGAGACTGAGACTTTATATTGTAAAGACGTGATTGTGTATTCATACAACGTTCGATTGTTCAGCTAAAAGACAATGGAGAAGAAGTTGATCGTAGAAGAAAAAAACCTAATTGGTTCTTAAATAATTGCCGCCGTCGTCGCCGAGTTTGTTGAAAAAAGGAATAAGCTACACTCCGATCAATCATTCAGCAACTTCAAACGTCCAAATTTGATTCAATTCAATAAATGTCGATTTCTTTTTTTACTACGCTTCGTTCTCGTACAGAATTGTATATTTTTACGGAAAAAAAGGATTTTAATATTAACAAAGTTATGCTCGCAGTTTCCCTTGTAGTCGCTACTGATTTTATGTGTCATTTTTGGAAGTACCGTTTGGAAATACTGCTCGACTCAATTTTCATTTTCATCCACGGCGCAATGAGTTTTAGTGGAAACTCTGTTGCGACACATGCGGAAGCCATTTCGGCACGAAACCAAACGAATATCCACCGAAAGTCCGAAAACGCTGGTGCTCACTCAACATTTCCAAATGTTCCGAGACCTTTGCGAGAACATTGCCGAGCAAATCGGCTCCGCTCCGCATAATTTAAATCTAAATCTAAATCGAGCTCCGCAAAGCACCCTCCATAGCTCGAATTCACTTTAAATTAAAGTTGTCGTAGCACACAGCACGAGGAAGTTGATAATAATTTTGATAACTCAAGCAAAACATCAACATTCACGAGACAAGTCAATAAATTAAAGTGGGAAATTAATATTTGTCTTGTGCCCGAATTCAAGGCATTCAGTAGCAGATGTTCTTTCCAAATTACAACTTTATTTGTTATTTCGGGTCATTTGTCAAAACCTAAGTGTAACCAATCTATAGTGAATGTTTTGAATTGACGCCAATTTTCCTCGATTCTTCTCAGCCAAATATATTGAGCTTTTTTTTCGGTTATTTGATCAATTATACCTATAGTCTGAACCACTCCGTCTTCTACTATATGGTTCAGGCGATTCGTTCATAAACGAAATCAAGGCTAACGTAGGGTGCTTTTTGGCAAGGACATTGAAAAGCTTCAAGCTTCGAACAGCGAAGAAAGCAATAAATAACGAGGCGGCCCAATAAGCGAACAAGACGTTAAACGCATGGCACCCACCCTGCCGCCAAATATTAGACGCACTTGCCCATTTTATTATGACTTTTTTATGTTTTTCTTTCCGCTCTCGCAATTCCTGGGCCAAACGTTGCTGGAGGCCTGGAGGCCTGGAGGTATATAAAATAAAATTCCTAGTGGAGGCGCCCACTACCGAGGAAATCAAAAGTAAAAGTAAAATCACCGGAAACTGCGCACATTGCTCACCAATCATAGTATAGCAAAATAACAGCAGTGGTTTCTCTGTATTTTCTTTCCGATAATAGAATACTTTTGGTCCACAATGGATTATGACCTGGGGTGACCCTCGTCTGGGGGTCTGGACTGAAATGGGGAATTGGGGATAGGGTAATATTTTAAGTGAAAACTACCGTGCAACCCCTATCGGATAACTGCAAATTGTGAAATTGTAAATCACAAAATATATTAGTTTTGGAAAGAGGTGTGAGTAGTGGAGGACCACATCTGGTTTTCTTATTTACACCTTTTTTTGCATACACGGTCCACACTCCACAGTACCACAGAGAAGTAGAAGGTGATGTAGAGGAAACGCCAGCCAACTCCGAATATGGTGCCGGTCTTACTCCCCGAGTCCCCGAAAGATATACGATTCCTCAGCCTGATTTACAGACGTGCATCGTGGATGTAATCAACGTGCACAACACCATCTGCCTTAAATCGGTTAAATATATTCGGATCTGCAATGGGCCAACGGTTCACATAAACTTAAACCTCAAGATTTCAATGCGTACTCTTGGAAAGACCAAGAAGCAAGAAAAGTTCAAAACCGCAGTTTCTGTCCAACAATATGAGTTCGCTGCTCCTCTGCTCGAGGATGTTCAAATCTCGTTTTAATTAATACAAACTTATGGCATGTAAACCAAAACCAGAAGGGTACTGTCATTGGTATTAATTTAAAATGATAAATGACATCGACAATTAGTGCATGCGTTTAACGAGGGAGAGGGGAGGTGATGCTCCTGGGCATGCAGATAAAAGGGTTGTGCATATGCAACCCTTTCGGCGATACTTTATCCACTTTGCCAGCCCCCATCCATCTCTCTATCCCTCACAATTGCCACACGACCAAACGAAACAATTGGGGGGAGGCGCGTCACATAAATTTTATCACGTTCGGAAAGTTCGGAGTGCTAGTGCTAGTTCGAGTGCTGTCTGTCAAACTCTGACGAACACTTTTCATCCGACGCTAACGCCCCCCAAATCTAAATCCTCAACCTGTGGGGAATTTCTAGCCATCTAGCCAGCCCTCTTTGTTGGGAGTCGAAATTCCTCACACCTAAACTGCTATTGCAGTTGTGCAGTCCTGTATAGCAAATGTAATTGCAAAGGGTTGGGTCTGGCCTAATCCATGCGATGGTTGCCTTCGGCATGTCGATTTGGAATTTTTGATTATCACGACTCCACTCTCCTACTCACCAAAACCCACCACCGGATTGCGTGTGCGCTAGTAGGTATATTTGCATTGCGAATCCCTGGTTCCCAGGGTGAATCCGCAGACGTAGAGGGCTTACGATGCAATTATTCATTATCGCAATGTTTGATCAAAGTGTAAGCTCTTGTTTTACAGCTAATTTCGTTCGGCGCCCTGGGAAAGCGGTTTAATGCGCGATTGCCGTGTGGGGGCGGCGGCGGCGAGTGTGTTTTTGACTTTCGCCCCCTCTCCCCCCCTGCACGATCGAAAAGTGGAAAGTAGAGGCGATGTTTGCTCTGCAGTTCTTTGATGTTTGCACAGCGGGTGCGCCTCAAATGGAGGAGAAAATTCGTCGTTTACATGCGCAACCCTCGCAGGATTTCAAAATATATATGCAAACTGCAAAAATTGATTTCAATGCCTATGTATATGTTTTATTATTAATTTGGGGCTTGTGCAGACTGTGCAGAGATTTGAAGCAAATGGCCAAAGGCGCTTTTCTCTTAGTTTCAGTTTTGTCTACGTCTACATAGTCTACCGTCTATAATGACAGTTAAGCCCTACTGCGAAAGTGTCTGATCCAACTTGTTTGTCTCCGACCTCTTCGTCCTCTCCGACATAACATTAGCGGGGACGCGGCGCTCATCAGGCATTCATCTCGCGAACTCTAATTTGCCACACAAATCCAAGACTTTTCCTCCGCCCAGTTCCTCCAAATGCTCGGCTGCTCGGCACTTTCCCTCCCAGCCAACTGTGCCCTGCGCCTGGCACACGGTCCTCCAACTCCTCTGTTCTACTTCTGTTTCTGATTCGGAAACACCTTAGGGACTGCGTGTGTGCGAAGCGGAAAGGGTTCGCAAAAGGTCCCCAGCGCGTTGAAACTGACGTGACGGTCGCCGGGAAGTTGGATAGGAAAAGCGCTAAGTGGTTTTCCAACACGTTTTCCATCAAGAGCAAGGCAGCAGTCCCATGTAGATGTGGCAGAGAATGTTGGGAACAGAAGACGCACGTCCGCTCCTGCAGCCGTCCCCAATCCCTCTTACGCAGATGGTGGAAAGAATAGTAGGAAGGTAGGATGTAGAAAGGTAGGTCAAACCATGTCAAGCGCAAAACGCACTCATGCCTGGAACCTCACACTTGTGCATAATGTGTTTTAGTATTAGGAAGTGGTAACTTTGCATAACACCTATGTGAGTGAGCATTCCAGAAAATTAGGTTTGTGAATATAATGTAATAATTCCATCCGTCTCTATATAGGAATGGGACAAAGAAGCTGGCCCATCTACAAAGAATAAAATTATTAATCAACTTAATGCTGAATAATAAACAAGAGAAAAAATTTATGACAATCACTTCTGGCGTCTTGTCTTGTAGTACCAAGAATCCAAGACAACAACTGTATAACATTGCCGATGACATCGCTCCCCGACCAATGTAATTAATAACTTTACGAGCATTCTTCGATTGTCCGTTTTGTCGCTCATACCAGATTGGTTGACTTTGGGAGGTTTCGGTTTTACGACGCTCCACCACAAGAGATATTTGTATATCATTTTTCTTGTCAAACAGTTGAGCGATAGTAAACTGAGTACCGTAAAATTACAAGTAGGCCGTGTCGCTTGATTTCTCTCATTGAACTGGATTCCTTACAATTCTTCACACTAAAATAACATCACTTCAATCAGAAGTCAGCGTATTTTAGATGATCTAACTTCGTAGAAGGAGTAGAAGCTTTTACCGATGTTGATTATTTTCTTAGGGGTTGTGCAACGCAACGAAAGAGGGTGTATCCTGCATTCCATTTGGAGTTGTATTGCTTAGGTAAGCACTTCCGTATGCGAACAGCGTGCACACGTTTAATCCATATGTTAACATTACGTAATGCAACTCGAAATTGGTTTTGCGATTAAATTGCACACGGAGGTCTTTTTGTTATGTACATTAGCATTCACATACAGTGCGTCCCAAAGGAAGAAAAAACACACTTTGAGAGGTGTTAAGCCACGCCCAATCACTTAAGCCAATACCGGCAGAGTAATGATGGCGTGGA
>JARJDQ010005295.1:0-13775 GCA_030264215.1 Geostiba sp. GC000077 | reverse complement strand
GAAGATCAAAGTTCACATTTTTTTGGCGCGCTTGAAACTGGTGGGGATCCCACTTGGGACCCGGCATCACTGTGCATGTTCTGCCATTCATTCGCCGTGCACTCGCCTATTCACGTTTGCGTTGCAGCTGCAGTACAGTGTTACCACGGCTCGGCAGATATTTGTGTGCGTAAATCTGTACACACAATTCTTGTTGGTGTTAGTGTCAAACGTGTACAGTCCAAGACAAAATTCCATTCTATCCGGCAGAATATAAATATTATTAACACATTATATAGACCATTTAGGCACTTTGTGCAACAGTAAAATCTATGTTTAAAGTTTAAAGCTTCTTATGTATCAGAACTGCCACTTTTTACTTTGATTGTAACGCTCAAAATACCTTAATTTTTTAAAACCGAAACGGTTTTTATGTTTTTTAACCGGTTTAACCGTAAGAACCTTTACAGCTCAATAAAACTTATATAAATAGAGGTTTCCTACCCCTGATTTTATACAAATAAACTCAGCTCGCTTTGAGCGTTGGGGCACGGATGAATCTTATGGCAAACGAGCAAGATTTTCCCACTCGCCAAATGAACCGGAAATGCGGACGCGCGCAAAAATTACGACCGCATTCACTATTAACAATTGTATGAGCTATGCTGCGCCTCATTAAAAATTCCCGTCTTCTATGCTTCTATCTTAAAGCAGAGAAAAAAGCGTAAATTCCAAGAAGTCAAGTATTCCTATTCTGCTCCTTTGGCGAAGGCGATAGGCGGGAATTTCGCGTAAGTGGCGCATCGCTAAAAGCCCGTCGCAAATTCGATTATACACGGGAGCGGCGGCGGCGCCAGCTTCAAGCGTCGCCGGCACCCTGCGCGCTGCGCCCTGCGGGTAATAATTCGATTGCCCGTTTTCGTTGCAGATATTCGGCGTTCGCGTGGGGCGTGCCGGGCGTGATGCTCGCCGCCAGCATGCTCATCCAGTACCACGACAAGGCCGGCAAGATGTTGGACACCGCCACCCTCAAAGTGCACAATTGCTGGTGAGTGTGCACCCTTCATATTCACATTATCCAAATTAGTGTCTTTCACAAGGAGATGCCAGCAACAACTGTTGCGAAATGTTATTTTGTCCTGCCATTATACAGCGGCTTCTTTATATAAGCATACATATACAGTGCTTTTCATTTAACCTCCAAATCCGAAAACGAACGCGTAGGGGCGCGGGGCAGGAAAAGTAAAACTCAACAAACAGATTCGGTGATTGCTCCCAAACCATAGGGGCGATTTGAATTTTTTCTTCGAATTCTTGTTGCCAAAAATAATCCGTCTCGTAAACTGTTTTTGCGGGGCCGCCAGTTTATTCCCGTTTTCTCCCGAACGATGTTCCCGAGGGAAATGCAGATGACTGCAAACCCTGTCAAAAAGTATGCTCTATTATTGTCGACATTTTCAATTTAATATCTTTTCGCGTTTTCGTACACTGGGCGAAAAAGTAAAGTTTACAATGAAATTGGGAAATTTTGGAAACGCGAAAAGCTATTTGGTTGAAAATTTCCACAATAATAGAGCATACTTTTTCACGTGATTTGCCATCATCAGCGTTTCTCTCTGAGACATCGTTCGGGAGAAAACGCCAATAAACTGACCGGTGTGAACGGCGCCCTCTGGCGACCGCGCTAAAGCAGTTTACGAGGCGGATTATTTTTAGCAACAAGAATCCAAGAGAAAATTGAAATCGCCCCGGTGGTTTGGAAGCAATCACCGAATTCACTCGTACATGTACGTATTCGCGTATGGAAGTGTTTCATTTACTAGGAAATATAGGCCTGCAGTTTCTTATGGGCAATTTATTGGCATATGTTCGAGGATAAATGAAAAGCACTGTATAAAGTATAAACCAACAATGGATTTACGTTTCTTTCTTTAATTGTTGTTTAATAACTTTATTTTAAGTGCCTTTGGTAATATTGACGGTAACAATAACTTTTTCATCCACGAATATTCATTAGCACGTTTTTCGTAGCTAAGCCCAATTTATTGTGTTGTTAATATTTACTTGAATTATTATCATATGCGTGTGATACCGCAAATCTTAAGTCATCAATGTATTAATGTGTTGTTTTTTGTTGCAGGGTTCCGAATAATGATTAATCGTAAGTTTTTTACAGGCCATACTATTTAAGGTTAGCGTACATGTACTAATTAATGTTTACTACACTTAACATTCAACATAACGGAGTAACAGAGGAAAAACCCTGTACTGTATAGAATGTTCTAAATGATGACATGATTAGAATAAAAACAGTTTATTTCTCAGAGATGCGGGGTTATCGATGTTAACCTGCGGTGCTACACAAATACAAACATATGTTAAAAACAGTTAAACATAGACATTTTGATACGTTTTAAAAATCGTATTGTTGTGGGATTAGCTCATAATGCATAGCGGAGCGACGCTCGCGCCTCACGCATTTGCTGCTGGTTTTCGACTGCTTCACAAAGCCGTGATTGCAAATGCAGAAGTTCGGCCCTGAGCACACGCCATTCTCGCAGCCGCCCGGACAATGCGCAACGCAGCGCGTCTTCTTGAACGTGTCCTGAATGTATCCAGCCTTGCAGGTGCACTCGTTGGGGCCGGAGCATTCGCCGTTCAAGCACGGCTCATCACAATGCGCCGAGCACACCGTGCCGGTTTTATCCAGCGTCCAGCCTGGTTTGCAAGCGCAGCGATTGGGCCCAACGCAGTCGCCATTCTTGCAGCCAGCGGCGCAGGATGCCTGGCACACGCCGTTGATCTGCGTGAAGCCGTTGCGGCAGGCGCACTTGTTGGGGCCGATGCAGTCGCCGCCGTCACACCCACCATCGCAGTGATACTCGCAGATGCCACGTTGGCTCTTCTCAAAGCTAAACACAAGCAGAAATGTAAAGCTCGATTTATAAACTTGGAAGTTGAGGTTGAGGTTGAGTTTCAAAGTTGATTATTCCAAAATCATACGTGCTTATTTAGTACGTGCGTTTTTAAATAAGCATTTAAATAAGATTTTGGGATAATCAACTTTGAAACTCAACAACAACTTCAACCTCAACCTCAACTTCAAGTTTATAAATAGAGCTTCACTGTACTGAATGAAGCGTTGATATTGTTATCTCTTTGTGGGTGTTATGTAACTGTAATTCTGTGATTCTGTAATTGTATTGTAACATACCCCGGTTTACATTCGCACACTTCCGGCGCCTTGCACGCGCCGCCAATGCCGCATCCGCCATGACACACTGGCAGGCACATCTGTCCGGAAGGATCAAGCGTGTAGCCATTGTTGCACGAGCAGGCTTTGTGCAGGTTGCACACGCCATTCAGACAGCCAATCGGACAGGTAGGTACGCAACGGCCCTGCGCATCCTTAATGTAACCCTTTTTGCATTCGCATATGCCCGGCGAGGTGCAATTGCCATTCTCGCAGAGATCACCGCAATCGGGAATGCAGTGGAAGGCGCTGTGATCCATCAATTTGTAGCCGGAGCAGCAAATTCGGATGGTACTATAACCAGGTCTAGTCTGGAAACACAAAATACTGTTAAAATCTTGTTGAAATATCAAAAACTTGTTGAGAAACAAGTTTTGACCACTTACACCATTGCCTTGTGGAATAACTCCGGTTCTTTCATCTTCATGAATCAAATCCAAAGTTCTAAAGAACAATTTTAATTTTTAACAATTTCAATTTCATCAAAGGAGTAAACTTACGGCACTTCCAAGGTACAAACGCCTTTATTTCTAATATTAGTTGCATTCTTGGAATTGTTTATTACAGCGGCGTTGGCGAAGGTTACGCAAAGCGCGATCACGACAAACACTTTATTCACAGTCATCTCGACTACTCGACTTACAACTCTGTATCTGTTGCTTAGCACTGCAATAATTTATTCTAAAACTAGTTGACTCTGTGAAATCCAATGCTAAACTAAAGTCGCCGCGCTTCCAATCGCGTATCTTAAACCAAACGCCTCCGTCCCAGGTCCTAGCGGATGAGAGATTCGTGCTGGCGTGACCTCAGCTCGCGGAATCCGAATAAAATAATAATAACGAATGTACTAAATGATTTTTGATTATTGTAGCTGTCAGCGGGGAACGTTATGTACACGAAGGCTAAATGGACTTCTAGATCGATGATTGAAGTGCTAAATATGCTTTCTATTTAATTTTCTAAATGTACCGTACTTTCGGAACGACGGAACGAAGCTCATTCAACCCATGTATCAGTGGCCGCCAATTCTGGTTTTCGATGGCATTATCGCTGTTTGGCAATCAAGTTATTGATGATCTTGGTCGACACTGCCTTGTTTCAAAGATTTCACTTTGTAGAAATATTTTCGAATTTCAAGACAGCACCAAACAAGAATAAAATATAGACGCAAAGTTTTATTAATTTCATGTTTGGATGAATGCAGTCGTGAAAATCTCCTGAATACTAACTGCATTCTAAATTAAACGTCGTTTCATTCTAATTAATTAAAACCAAATTAAATGCAACATGCAAGAAGTTAAAGTAATACTTCTTGTTGTAAATGGATGGCGCTGCATTCATCGTTTTGAAATTTTATTTTTCAAACTCTATTTGCGTGCGAGCGACGCGCGAGATTAAATTATAGGTTAGGTTCGAATGCAACAAAGAAGTCGTTGCTTAGCCGTCTTCAGTGCAGATTAATTGTTTAATTATTTATTAATAAGTGAATAACAGTGCGTGATAAAAATGGCGAACGTACAACCACTCAAGGCGATGAATCTTGGTAATAATTCCAACATTGGCTTTAATTCCATGGCAATAACAACTTCTCTATTCCAGATCCCAACCAGATCCAAGGATTCATTCGTTTCTATAGTAACATGCCAGAGGTAAGTCTGATGATAATAAAGTAGATTCTATCAGTTCTATGATGAAGATTAGTACATAAATTAGAGAACTAGACAGTCAGACAATTTGTCAAGGGACTCATGCATGAAATTGGGATTTATTTTTAGGCATTGCATTTGTGATTGCATTGCCATTTGACACAAGTCAATTAAGATAATAGTTTTGTTATCAAACAAATACAAATTTGTGGTTTATTTTGCTATGATTGGCAACTTATAAACCAACATCAAACAAACTAATATAGCATCTTGATTTACTTAGTACAAGGTGATTTTTTAATCTTTAATGCCAGAATTCCTCTGGTGTTATAGATTGCCTTGAAAGAAATACGTTTAGTGGAAAAACAAAAAAAGTAGGTAAATTGTTCTTCTTGGCCGAAATGCAGAGCGGTAAAGTTTCATTGTCAACTTTGTAATTATTTTATTGTTTTAATTGAAATTGAAATTTTTTATCCACTGGCAATATCATAGGAGGAATTGAATTTTTAATTTACAATCCTGATCTTAAAAATGTTTAAACACTTGTTATTTGAAAATGCAATTCCTCCTACGATTTTCCCAATGGATCAAAAATTTTAATTGGCATTTAAAAAAATTAAACAATTTTTCAATTACACCAATAAAATACATTAAAACAAGAATAACTTTTTTTAACGATGTGCCTTCACTAAACAAAATACTTGAAAAATTACACTATCAATTTTAATAGGTTTTTATCAATTTAAAAATCAAAGTCTTCATTGAGCTGAGAATGTGTAGATTTGTAGATGTACACCATTTAAATATGAAATTACTTCAAAGTACAAAAATATATAGTTGTATAGAATTCCAAAAGGAACTCAATTCGTTTTAACATTATTTCGAAGAATTAGTTCTATTTATCTAAAATAATTTTCTTATCAAATCATGATTTCTAAACTTTATTTCTTTTAAAAATTAACTAACACAAAATAAGATTCTAAACATCTATGTAACAACCTTATAAATTAGATACTTTTATAGCTTATCTGGTATTTTGCCCTTTATGCACCTACAAGATCTTTAGCCTTTTGCTTAACATTATTAAAGCCGCTTGTAATTTTCCCACCTACTTTCTGCCAGAATCCTAGGGGTTTAACAACTTCAGTGACAGCCTCCTCTTCTTCCACGCCTTCAGAGCTTGTATACTTCTCGTCTGGCTGAAGATTTTGGTTATTTTCACTGTCGACCACTTCTACCTGTCTTTGATCTTCCTCTTGTTCCTGCTCTTGAGGGATTTGTGCGGGCGAAGCAAAGCTATTGTACGTTCTTCCTCTCTGTTGATACGATGGTTGTGGTTCTAACTCAGGCTCAACACGTTGCTGCATATCATCTGAATCTTGAACATTCTGAGACCATGAAGGTGGTACAAACTGTTGCTGTGTCTCGGGATTGCTTCTCTGCTGATTTTGAGAAATATAGTCGCGATGCACATCTGTTAAACTCCTTGCTGGCGGCGCACCATCATCTTCTGGATTGTGCTTAGCATTAGCAGCAAGCCATGCATTAAACTCTTCCTGGCCCTGTTGCTGCTGAGTGAAGTCTTCATTGTCGAATCTGCTAGGTTGCTGGAAGTCGTTTACTTGTGGGGCCTGTGGTTTGTGCTGGAGGTAATCACCGTGGTCAATAAAATCGTTAAATCCATCCTGAGTGCCTTGTGTTTCGGCCAACTGGCCAGCAAACCTATCTATTTGTGCCTGTTGATTAAAGATGCTCATTTTCTCAGTTGTGGATGATATCGGAATGGGTGTGATGTAGTTTCTTGAAGTGTGTCTATTCGGATAAAGCCTGTTTCGATAAACGCTATACGTTGCATAGGTGGTTGTTGATGGTTTGGTGGTTGTTGATGCAGCGGCAAGTTGCAAAGGTTTCACTGCTAAGATATTGTCATCAACGTAATCTTCCGAGTCTTGCGGCTTCTGGCCGTAGCTGTTTGGCGGATTGGTGGCTTCTGGATGTACATCCAACGTTTGCTGACTTAAGTCTTCTGGTTTCTGACCATCTTCAATTTGTTGTCCTGTAACTTCTACTTTCTGACTTGGTTGAAGCGGGTTTGCAGCACTAGTACTTCCCAATTCGATTTGCCCAAAATCATCATCAGTCATGGGTTTTTGGGGATCCATTTCTTCTGTTTGCTGTCCCAATAATACAGGTCTCCTCTGACTGCCACTTTGCAATGGCCTATAACCCAATTCAATTGGCACAGAATAGTCAGTCATGGGTTTTTGATAATCCATTTCTTCGGTTTGCTGTCCCAATTCGATTTGCCCAAAATCATCATCAGTCATGGGTTTTTGGGGATCCATTTCTTCTGTTTGCTGTCCCAATAATACAGGTCTCCTCTGACTGCCACTTTGTAATGGCCTATAATTATTATTATATAGAATTGGCACAGAATAGTCAGTCATGGGTTTTTGATAATCAATTTCTTCGGTTTGCTGTCCCAATAGAATAGGCCGCCTCTGACTACCAGTTTGCAAAGGTCTATCATTTCTCCCACGTCCCAACTCGATTTGACCAAAGTCATCATCTGTCATTGGCTTTTGGTAGGTATCATCATGTTCCACCTGTCCAATATCTTCAACCTGTTGACCCACCTGTTGATCTTCATATGCTTGACCAATCAAAATTGGTTTACGTTGGCTGCCCACTTGCAACTGTCCGTTGCCTCTATTATTACTACTGCTCACCATTTCAAACGGACCAAAAGCATCATCTTCGGTTTGTTGTGTTAACCCATCAAGATCCTCATATTTCTGTCCCAAGTCCTCATCAGTTTCCTGCACCACAGTTCTGTTCTTCTTTTCAGGTGCATGTTGACCATTTCCCTGGCCAATATCACCTCTTAACGGCTTTGTATGACTGTCCACTTGAATCTTCTCAAAGTCATCATCCTCCATCGTCTTCTGTATCAAATCTTCCTCCTCCTCCTGCTGGCCGAAAGCATGAGCATCAATGGTTTGCTGACCCACATCATCATCAGTGACTTGACCTCCATTGGTTGGACCTTCAAATAAATGAATTTATCAACCACTGATAACTGTTGATTGCGTAAGCACAAGCATGTGTCGATACTTCGCGTTCCTGATAATGATAATGCTTCCAAAAAAATATGTTTATCAACGACTTAACGAGAGATACGTGAATATGTGTTTATTCAAAACATCAATACATACATAATTGTTACAATTATTATGTTCGTTATAAATATTTCATGTTTACTGCTTCTGGAAGCAATAAAATCTAGCTATTGTTAAATTTAAGCGCAAAGCAAACTAAAAGCTATTTTTTATTCTTTCTACTGCAATATTAATAGAGTTATTCGCTAAATAATTTGGTCTATTCGCAATCCTCTCCAATCGTGCTGGCGACCGATTGATGTCGGCCGAATTGCTCATACTTTTGCAACCCGCCGCTCTTTATTCCGCTATTGTATCCTGAACTACTGCCATACGAACCTGTGCTGTGACCGGTGTTGTAACCCGAGTGGTAGCTCCCACTTGCAGCGCTGTACTGTGACGCTGAGCTGGTTCTCAATTGTTCCTGCAAGTTCCTCACCAGATCATCTTGCAACTGTTGACGCAGTTGGCTGAGGTCCTCGGTGCGATAGTTCGGGTTAGAGTCGTATGCTCCCGAAGAGGAAATAGTGTAGGATTGGCCGCCACGGGTTCCCTGATTACCGTAGTGTTCGTTTAGGGTCTCCTGGAGACGTCGAGTTAGGTTACTCTTCAGTTCATTGCTCAGAAGTTGCTCCAATTGGCCGCTGCTTTGGGTATTGTACGACGAGTGACTCTTCTGTTCGTAGACAGCGGCTGCGAGCTGACGGTTGAGGTCCTGCTGTAGTTGGGCGCGGATTTGCTCCAGTTGATTGTTCTGTGGTTGCTGGGTATTCCCAGCGCCGGAACCGTAGGAAGACTGGGAACTCCATGAAGACTGCGAATTCCAGGAGCGATTTGGAACGTATGTAACGTGAGTGGGATTCTGTGCGATATCAGAGGTCAGGGATTGAGTGTGTTGAGGACCTTGGTGGGTAAAGTCTCTCTGGGAGTTGCTATACTGCTGACGCGATTGCTGATAGTGAGTTTCATAAGTGCGGAAGGATGTTTCCAAATAATTAATCAGATTGTTCTCGATCTGTTGCTTGAGGTCATCTAAATCAGCAGTTTTGTAGTTTGCATTAGTGCGTTCGTGCTGCGAGAAAGAGTATTCCCCTCTGGTGCTTTCCCGTCCATAGGCACGTACTAACTCATCATCCACCTTTCTAGTGATGTTATACCTCAGTTGCCTCTTCAGATCATCCAAACCAACCTGATATTCAGGTCTGCTATTAGTCAAAGTATACGTTGATCCGGAATATTTGGCTTGGTAGTTGTTCAAAGCCTCACGGACCTGTTGAGTGAGGTCATTCTGAACTACCTGCATCACGTCTGTTACCCTCCTGGTTGGGTTAACAGTAATCTGACTTTGGGACAAAGTCGGAAAATCCCTGTCGTAGCTTTGGTAGTATCTTGAACCTGAAGTAGCGGATTGACCGTAACCAGCCCCAGTAGAGGTGTAAGAAGTTTGAGAACCTGATGTTGGTTGTTGACCGTAGCTGATTCTCTCAGGGCGTTGAAGAGTATCGGTGTTGGAGAGTGGGCGATAGTTGGAGCTGGCGCTAGTGGGCAGTTGACGCTGGTTCAAGTCATCGACCTCAGCATCTCTATAGTGTGTCCCTGTCGTCCCTGCATTGGATCCATAGCTGTTCCAGCTACTGCTAGAACTGGCAGTCTGCGAGTAAGTCCTCGCACCGTCATGAAGCTTTTTCAACA
Source organism: Geostiba sp. GC000077 (assembly GCA_030264215.1). Taxonomy (NCBI): domain Eukaryota; kingdom Metazoa; phylum Arthropoda; class Insecta; order Coleoptera; family Staphylinidae; genus Geostiba; species Geostiba sp. GC000077. Next base: position 4,047 of record JARJDQ010005295.1, on the reverse strand, counting down.
GGGCATTTTCCATCTGTTGTCGCAACTGGTTCAATTCGTTAGTATCGTAGTTTGCTGTCGGTTGATAACCACCCGTAGCAGTCGTGCTGTAAGATGACTGACCTCTGGTCATCTGCTGGCCATACTGATTGTGCAGACTCTGCTGCAGCTGTCTGGTGATGTTACTACGTAGTTGGTTCTCTAAATACTGCATATCCTCACTGCGCATTTGCGTTCCGTACGTGGATCCACCTTGCATCGATCTCAAAGCGTCCCTCACCTGTTGTTCCATGTCATATTGAAGGTTCTGGGTAATTGTCCCCAAATTTGATTGCCCTTGCCCTTGAACTTGACCATGGCCAGCTCCAAAGTTGGAGCTCGTACTGCTGTGAGAATATTGTCTGTTAGTACCTGGCAGGATATTGTGATTCCTGAAGGCACTCTCCGCCTCGGATGTAAGATCCCGATCATTGTAGGTAGTAAGGGAGTGTCCGAGATTGTCTACTGAGGGACTGATGAACTCAGAGTGCTGATTGCTTTGTTCTACTTGCGGTGTCGACTGTCCAGTGAGATCGCCGTGCTTTCCGTAGTACCCTTCATCGTCATTCTTTGTCTCGAGCTGGTTGTTTTTATACGTTGCGGAGGTCTTCTTGAATTGGTATTCTTGCTTGTAAAATCCCTCCGGTGCAGAAGAAACAGCCAATATCACTGCGCCCAAAACTATTAACGTCTTCATCGTGTGCGTAGTTACTGCAAATTGCAAAAAGGAAATTATAAGCTTATCACGGTTGGCAGTTGCGACAATTGCAAACTTTGTACTTACAGCGTCAACGTTCAACTCTCGACTCTGGATTAATTATGCTCTAAATGTGCAGATGAGCACTATTTAAATATGGAGTGATAATTCCCTCCACCCGATGACACGGATTTATTTTTTTTTGTTTTGATTACAAGTTTATTTGCAATAAACTCTGATTCATCCCCTCCAAAGAGAATCGAGAGTATTCTAGCATCCATCATAGGGAATACCCATTCTTTGGCGATGAATTAAATTCAGTGAATTAATTCGGAAAGTTTGTGTGCATGCATAAATTCAGCGAATTTTATGTTTTCTGTTCGCATACGCGCCGTGAACCTGGGTCATCTTTATGGATCACGGCCTTATCAAAGTGTAGTAAGGTCACAACATAAATACATCAGACTTCTAAGAAACTCAATGCGTTCTGGCAAATAACATTCTTTCCTAGAATTTATATTCTTTTTATTGGTGTCTGGACATGTTTTATCAAATCAAAAAGTTAAAAATTGTAATTTCTGCTTTCCTGAACAGAAAAGTGCATCAACAGTACGGATTTTCCGCCATAATGATTTCTACTCCGTGCATGAGGAGGACGCCACCCTCGCAGCCGAAGTGGTTTTCAATAACAACGTCGTCAAATACATGGGCATCGAGCACAAGTTGCCGTATTTATGTCTGAGCGAGAATAACTTCAACAATTTCATCCGAGAGTTGCTGCTTATACGGCAGTATCGAGTTGAAGTCTATGAAAAAGTCAATGCAACGCGGGTCAATGACTGGAAAGTGGAATTTAAGGCATCCCCTGGAAATCTGCAGCAGTTCGAATCGATTCTCTTTGAAAACAACACTGATCTGGTCATTAGCACCGCTGTAATGGGTGTTTATCTCAAAGGGCAGCGAATTGGAATAGCATGTGTGAACACAACCGAGGGTGTGATCACAATCACCGAATTCGATGATAATGAGTTCTTCTCTGAGCTTGAGGCTGTGGTCGCGTATGTAAATCCCAAAGAATGCGTCATTCCTGTTGGAAGCACCAAAGAACTCAAGAGCTTGAAAGAAATGCTTGAGCGCAATGACGTTCTAGTTGTCGCCAGCAAGAAGGATGACTACGATGAATCTAAACTTGATCAAGACCTCAATCGCCTGCTGTATTTTGCTAGTAATCAAACGCGCAATGTGCATGCGCTCAACGAACGCCAAATGCTGCTGGCGATGTGCTCCGTGCGCGCGGTGATCAACTACTTGAACATCATGTCGGATACGCAAAACTTTAACCAGTACCGCATGAAGGCGATCGATCAGAAGCGATTCGTTCGCATTGATAACGCCGCGATCTACGCGTTGCATCTGTTGCCAAAGCCTGGAAGTGTCAACAAGCAGTTTGATACGGTTTATGGCGTGCTGAACAATTGTTCCACGCCGCAGGGCAAACGCCTGTTGCAAATGTGGATTAAACAACCCATTCGAGATCTGAACGTGCTGAATGACAGATTGAATGCTGTGCAGGCGCTTGTTCAAGATACTGATGCCCGATCACAATTGTCTTCGTACAGGTTGAAGCTCCCCGACTTGTTGATGTTGGCTAAGCGACTGGGTACAAAGAAGGCAACACTCCAGGACTGCTTCAAAGTATACCAAGCGATTGATTTGGTTCCTGCTTTAGTGCATACTTTGCAAAATGTACATAATGCAGCTGTAAAGGCTTTGATCGTGGATCCGATCGTTGAGAGTTTGGACGATCTTCAGAAGTATCAGCGCATGATCGAGGAGACAATGGAGTTGAGCTCGGTTGATCGGGAAGAGTACTTCGTCAAACCATCGTATGATCCAGTCCTGCATGATTTGTTCAAGAAGAAGCAACACGTCGAAGAGAAAATGCAATCGTCGCTGCGTCGCGCTGCAAGTGACCTTGGTTATGAGGCCGGGAAAACCATCAAGTTGGAGTGCACCGATCAACATGGCTATTTCTTCAGGGTCACGCTCAAGGAAGAGCAAGCACTGCGGAAGAACAAATCCTTTTCTATCATTGATGTTGTAAATAAAGGCGTGAGATTTACAAATGAAAAACTCACATCTCAGAATGAGGATTACACCAGTATCAAGAGAAACTATGAAGAGCAACAGAAAACCGTAGTGGAGGAAATCATTGAAGTTGCCTCCGAGTATGGCGATGTACTTAAGAGTTTGAATCTTGCGATTGCCTCTGCTGATGTTCTCGTTAGCTTTGCCGTGAGTGCTGTGAACGCACCCATTCCCTACGTCCGTCCTAATTTATTGCCGATGGGAAGTGGAGTTTTAAGATTGAAGAAAGCACGTCATCCCTGCTTAGAACGACAGGGCGATAACTGTATTCCCAATGATGTAAACTTCAAAATGGATGAGTGCACATTCAAGATTATAACGGGACCAAACATGGGTGGCAAGAGTACTTATCTTCGTACGGTTGGTGTCTGCACTTTGTTGGCTCACATTGGATGTTTTGTGCCCTGTGATCAAGCTGATATCTCTGTGGTTGATAGTATTGTTACCAGAGTGGGCGCTGGTGACTGTGAGTTGAAGGGATTGTCGACTTTCATGATGGAAATGATTGATACAAGCTGTATTATAAGGGTGAGTCATCAGGAATCACTTCAAAGTTCGATTAAAACAAAAGTAATTATTTTAGTGTTCGACATCGAATTCTTTGGTGTTGATGGACGAGTTAGGACGTGGGACGTCTACTTATGATGGTTGCGGCATTGCCTGGGCTGTAGCACAGTAAGTACCCTTATGACTTAACTTAATCAAATCAATTTCATTTCATTAATGATTCTTCTAGACATCTTGCAAAAGAAACCAAAGCTTTCACGCTGTTTGCGACTCATTATCAGGAAATCACACAAATCGAGAATGATATTCCTAATGTGAGCAACTATCATGTTAGCATGATATTGACTGAAAATACAATTACTCCATTGTATTCAATTAAAGAAGGTATATGTGATAAAAGTTACGGAATTCAGTGTGCCAAGGTTGCTGACTTTCCTGAGAAGTTTATTCAGGTAACAAACAAACAAAGGCAAAAGAAACATAAATCTAAACATGATTTTTAAAATGATTTTCAGTGTTCTTCAGAGCATTTAAAAGAGTTGGAGTTTGCGGATGGATTGAAGAATATTGAAAAGTACGAACCGCGTCTTCGACAGAAAGTGATTGCTGTAAGTTGCGATTAATAACTCTATGAGAATGGTAATGATAATGGTGTTATTTGACTTTTAGGAAGGTGA
>JARJDQ010005291.1:0-15143 GCA_030264215.1 Geostiba sp. GC000077 | reverse complement strand
AGGAGATCAGGACATATCATTTTAACACGCTAGAAGTCATACATATATTATAATTAAAAACGTATAATGTACATCATTTACATCTTAAATAAGTAATAAGTCATACAATATGCAATTTTGCATTGAACTGCAATCAAAATTCTTTTCGTAATGATGATCGCATCAATTGCATTGTTGAATAGGTTCGATTTGCCGTGAATCCACATACAATTGAATTTTTGTTTGTAATAAGAAAGTATTGCCGTACCTACCTTCTTCTAGNTTGCATTGAACTGCAATCAAAATTGTTTTCGTAATGATGATCGCATCAATTGCATTGTTGAATAGGTTCGATTTGCCGTGAATCCACATACAATTGAATTTTTGTTGATTCAATACAACAAATGCTTTTCTCTCTTTCTCCCTCTCTCTCTCTCTCTCTCTCTCTCTCTCCGCTTTGAACCGATAATCGAATAATTTTCGTAATATTTACATTCCATTCAAAACAGTGGTATTAATGAAACAGAATTTGCATTAAACAGTACTCCAACAAATCGATAGTAATTTATGTAGGTAGTCATGTACGTACATGTATAAAATATGCAATATACTCTCATAAAAATGTAACTTAGAATTAATCAGCTACGAAACAATCATCATTAGCTATTATGCAATGCGTTGAATTACTGCTTGCTTCTTTTTATACGATTAACATACAAATCTGACATCTACATGCTGATCGATAAAGTGTATTGTATTCGTACATTAAATAAAATTTGACGTCTTTATTCGTTATAGTGTTGTTTGTCAGGCGTACTGTACCAATGTATGTACCTATGCAATTTGGATTTCTGTTAGTATGTTTGTGTGTGTTGCTTAAGGTTTGCTTCGTCGGCGACCTAGTTCTTAAAACGATTATTAACTCGCTGCAAGTTTCGAAGTTAATTTAATTCGCGTTATCTCTTTATAATAGCCTGCCGTTTAGTGTACATCTGAATTAACGTTGGCGATTGTAAATTTAAAGTTGCTTGGTTGTACAGGGGCTGTAATTATGTAAGTATGAAAGTTTGTTTGTCTGCTTGAATGTGTTGCATGAGCTTGCTGTTGGTTCGCCCCCTAATTTGTTGCGTTACCTTACGGCTGAGTGGAAGGGATGTGGGCCACTAATTTTGGCTTGTGTTTTTGGGTTTTAATTGAATGCTACTCCAAAATGCTAGCTGGATCTGTTGGATAATGGAGGGGGGTCGATTTCATTGATTCGATGAATGCTTGTTCAATTTTCTTCTTTGTTTCATTGTTTACATTTAAATGTAACATTTAAAGCAAGTTATTGTCAATGCTACGAGCTTAGATACTTAGTTTCGTTTTCCTCGTTCCAAAAATTTCATGTGTGTTCTCGTTTGCACGAATGCTTAACATAACTTATTAACTTAATGTTATTTCACATAATTTAATGCATTGTACTCGCACGACACATGTAATAAAACCCCTGCTCAAGGCTGTTGTACACACCTATGTAATTTCTCCATAAGAGCAGTTTTCGTGTTTACGTATTTGACTGATTTTATTTGTTAAAACGGAATTGTAAAGTACAACTCGAGATCTGCCGCGTAGAAAATTTTGGATAAACGTTATTGCATTTTTATAACTACTTATAACCATTTATAAGCAAAATGTGTTTTTTAAACAAAAATTTTGACAGAATTTACAAAATCTGATATTATTAGGAAGAATGGAAAAAATTATCAAAGTAGTCAACATGTTAATTGGATTTCGTAACTATTTCTAATTACGATATTATAATTAAAACTTTACAACAAATAACAAAAGTTAATGTTCCAGTTACCCATCCAGAAGGCTCTTTTTTTAAATGGTTATAAAAAAAGCAATATACTGGGTCTTCATAAATGTCAGATTACCACGTGATCAAATTTTGAATTTCGCGCCCAGCAGCAGTTGGCTATAATTTAAAAATATATCCCCAGATAAGTAACTGGCAAGGGAGTCAGTGTATATTCACATATTTTAAATTTCCCGCCTTACAAAGTTACCAAGAAGTAACCAAATACACAGGGTCCCCAACCTGAGAACGAAGAATTTGGGCGGGTATTCATAATTTGGTCACGTGGTAATCAATCATTTATGAAGACCCAGTACATGTTTATCAAAAAAGGCGCATTCTGAACGGTTCTTATTGAGAATGACATAGGTGTACAACAACGTTAATGCATTTGCAACTATGGCTATAAATAACCGCATTATTTCAATCGTGCTAGTAACTCATTTTTGATCTATTGTCGACGGTCGTACGCATTGCTTGTAGCTGCTTTTGATGCAAATGGAAACTGGCGCACCCGATGGCGCAGCAGTTGATTGAGAGACGGACCGCCCGCAATATTTTGATACGCAAAGTCAATTATGCACGCGCTCAACTTTTGGTCCGTTGAAACCGAACACCCGAGTGTCGGGTTGATATTGGAATGGAAGTTCGCCCATGCTTCCGGCGAACTTATCGGACAGTTGTTGCATTAACATTCGCAAACAGCGCGACCGAATGCCGCTCCCGCTCGAGATATGACTGTTTTTTTTATTGTTTAAATAAAGCCAACCGACACTGTCTGGTAAATGCTGTACGTTGAATAAACCTAGACCATAGCAAATGCACCAACTGAACGTGCCAGTAAATATTCACAACAAAACGTGTGTTTATTAATTTGGTATAAAACAGAAAAAGGAACGAAAATGCATTTCAATAAATCTTCAATAAATCGCCGCTTTTCAATATTTCAACGCTATCATCATCGTTCATGTTTGTGTCGCTTGGATTTTCTCTCAATTTGTTTAAAATTTATGCTATTCTATCTATTGGAAGTCCACGGAAATACTTTTTTTTTTGGCAATTTGAAATATGTTTTATATTTTCGCTAAGTATGCAGTCCCAAATAACACTTGAAGATGGAAAATTCTTCGACCTCATATCTCCACCCCATCTTGTTACTAGTGGCACACTACTTGGGACAAAGATTTGCATGCGCCAAAAATTAACGCGAGCGGTTCATATTTGTCCCACAAATAGCCACTTTGTTTCCATGGAAATGCTGTGAACTTATCACCCCCCATATATACGCGCTATTTATTTAGGTCAGTTTTCTTTATAATTGAGTGATTGCGGATTTCGAGCTCCATGTGACAATTAGTTGCTCCCTTTTTGCACAATACCGCATGCCAGCGCCAGGCGCCTTCACCATCAAGCGTGAGCACTTGTTTTTCACGTTTCATGCCTAAAAAAGAACGACGAGCGCCACCCACGTTCAATGATCAATAAAACGGCAGCCGGGGACATAATTTGCCGTCTTGCGTTCAAATGACACGCGTGTTTGATTAGTCACATCGAACCAGCGAGCTGGCGCTCGCTTCACACGCAAATATTCCGGTGTATGGGTATCCCCGCATTCCGCTGTCGCTAGTGCAACATATCCTTCTCCAAACATGTATGTTTGTGTGAATTCGTATGTGTGGTGGATGCTACGACATTGTGCGTTCCCCTGATTCATTAATTTAAGTCATTCGCCTCTTTTTTGTATTGTTTAGCTACGGTAGACATCAGACCTTGTTGCGTCGCTTGTAGCTCGTCGTCGCCGCACATAGTAAACATCATAATTAATTATGTATATATATTAATATATTAACACTACATTTATTATTTAAGGAAGACATTTTTGGCCATTTAGCAGGCGTATATTAATTAATGTAACATTATTTATGCTTGGATTATATGTATCATTATACCTAAATCCATTAATTCCCTATTGACTCTCTGCCCACATTTTTTCCGTTTGATCCGTTGTGTCTTCGCTCTCTCGATCTCTCGTTGTCCCTCACCACCGGGCTTGGTATTTTTTTTTTTGGTGCCAGCCCAGGGACTAATTCCATTTGGTTTGCTCGGTTTGTTCAGCGGTTGCGATTCCCGACGCGTATGAATTTTGCATCATTCGATAAGCATATGATGCTCTCTGTCTCGTTCTGAAGAGTATATGTACAAATTGGCAAAATTCAAGATTGTTCGAGAGCAAAACACGAAGTAGGACATTATATTGACTTTAGTGTACAGACAAAATACGTGTGCAAATGTGAGTGATAAGATCATGGCTTCCGGTTGACCGACGCTCAACGGATATAACTAACACAAGCCGACAATTTTAATCTCATCGTGATTGTAGAACGGTCGATGTTTTATGCCCGGCTGGCTGGATTCACCTCATTGTTGCTGGGTGTTTACAATTCCGCGAAAATCTAAATTCTGCGCCAGCAGAACTGCAAATCATGCTGTTGAACGTGATACGAAGATGTTTGTTACGAAAATAGGGCCTTGTTCGAGTTGAACTCGTCAATGATACTTTTTGTTTTGTATTCTCAAACCGATAAACACACCGGTAAAAATGATTGTATCGTTCTGTGATTGTTATCAATTTCCTCTTTGTTCTTAGGTTTATGGTCGATTTAAAACCAACGCAAATGCATCGAAACCCAAAGGACAATACGAAAGTAATGACGTAATGTTTGAAGTTTGAATTATTTGCGTACTAATTGACATGATTTCCATAATTACATTGACATCGTTAAATTCTTCATTATTATTCAGCTTCAAGCCGCTTCAAAATCCTTGATGACTTCAACCCATAATACGCAATATCGTTATTGCTTTTGCAATGAAAGCATTTGAGTGATGTTATATGATAAATAGATTATTGTTATATTTTCTTTTTTTTTTCTTTTCTTCGTAGAGATATAGTAAACAGTAGATTGAGTCAAAAATTAGAATCTCGTCATTTTATAGTTATCCTTTTTACACGTTACGGTATAGATTCTTAAAATGTGGGTTTACCCTGCTGCGCTACATAATTTTATGTATCATAGTTTTAAATATGTTTTTTTTTTATCTGCTTCAATATTTGCTTTCACTACGCGGCTGTCGTTACATGTACAGTACATTTAGTGGTGTGCCTGTCCCATAGAAAGCCAATTTTACACAAGCGACTATTTAGCCCATCTCCCTAAGGCCTGATATAACATACAACATACAAAACCAATGTTTAGCAATCAATAAAAGCAATATACGACTTTTCTGGTTGTAGTGCAGGTTTGGTAATATAAAGTGTGAAACAGGATTGAAGGATGAAGGTATACATAAAATGTGAAAAAAAGACAATAAGTATTGAACACAAAGGAGGATTATCCTAAATGTTTCGGCAAACAAATGATCTACTGTTAATCAAATATTTGTGATACGCAATGTGGCAATAAGTGGATTTTAACCAGAGAAAAAATATCCGGCCTTAGTGCTACGTCAAAATGTAATGTGTTATCCACAATTTTATTTTATTAGTTTTCTTTAGAAACGTACTTAGGCATATTTAGTTCGTGCTAGAATTTAGAATTTAAAACAGTCGAAAGCACTAGAAATAAATCATATGTATTCCCATCTGCTTTAATTTTGTCTTCATTGCCATAACGAATCGCAAGTGACATGGATTTCCACGGGCCCTCTCTCCTCCTCGGTTATTTACATGAAATTACTATGGAAACACTCAATTATCCATGATTACCATTAATAACATCGTCAGCTAGTATTCTTACATTAATATATCATAATGCTTTATCATGATCAGTTATCGTTATCATAAGAACGTCAATTCAGACAATCATTTTTTTTAGTAATAAGTCGTTAATAAATATAAAACATTTATCTCTCCATCCGTGCATAAATCCGTCCGCGATCTTCGCGAGACGCGCATTTTAATATCTCGTCGTTAAGTGTATTCTTTTTTTTTACGTTTTACAAGAATATATTTTCATAATTTTATTTTCTTCTCTCTGTTTTTTTTTTGTCTCTTTAATATTTTCATAGACTGCGTTTCTTTAGGGTTTGTTTGTTTTGTTTCTCCTTAAATTTGAATCCTTGAAGCGGAACTTGCACTCGAGTTCTTCTCTATCCTTATAGATGTTTGCATACTGCTTGCTGCGGGCCTTACAAGTTTTATACAAATTGTTGTCGCTGCGGGCGTGTGAGTGTGATGGTGTGTACAAAATGCAAGCCTAACTTATTCGAGATTATGTTTTCGCGAAGAGCACACAGTTGCGGAGCAGCCAGCCGGAAATGAGCAGCAGCAAGTGCGATCGATCGTGTTGCAATTGCGGCTGTCGGTTCGATGTTATGTTTTCGACGAGATTGTTGTCGGACGATTTTATCTCAGCTGGTATCTCGGTCATTACAACTTCGACTGAAACAAAAGGGAGAGGCATGTGCTTCAGAGAATGTCCGGCAGGGCATGCGAGGGCGCAGGATGTGTGTGGGTGGGTGTGTGTGGGTGGTTTATACGCGCCATTCCGGCGAAGGACTCGGTCGTCGTGGGCGCCTGCAGTCGAGTGCATTTAAGTGCAGCGCGACGAATCGAAATCCTTGTGCGGACGGCGCAGGAGTGAATGTTTCGGGGTTTGCCAATTCGACACAGCACACTGACCTAATAATATCCGCACCGACGGGCGGCTTGTCAATTAAAGCCGGTGCTTTCGATTCGTGCCAGCTTTCGCACACGATACGTTTATAACGAACGAAGACGGGCCGCTTGTGAATGCTGAAGCAGGGTCGACACGACACGGCATTGCTTTCATTCAAAATGCACTTATTCCGCCTATTTAATGCGTAGTTTACATAGCTGGCGTTTTATTGGCGTCGCGCTTCGTGCGTTATACTGTGCTTTTCATTTATCCTCGATCATAGGCCAATGCATTGCCCACGTATGCGGAGAAAAAGCAAAATTCAAATAAAAGATTCGGTGATTGCTCCTAAACCACTGGGGCAATTTGAAATTTCTCTTCGGATTCTTGTTGCTATAAATAATCCGCCTCGTAAACCTGTTTTTGCACGGCCGCCAGAGGGCGATGCTCACCCCCACTAGTTTATTCCCCTTTTCTGCCGAACGATGTTCCCGAAGGAAACGCAAATGATGGCAAAACCCGTCAAAAAGTATGCTCTATCATTGTAGGGATTTTGAACCATATAGGTTTCACGTTTCCGAAATTTCCCAATTTCGAATATTTTAACTTTACTTTTTCGCTCAGTGTACAGAAACGCGAAAAGCTATACGATTGAAAATTTTCACAATGATAGAGCATACTTTTTGACGGGTTCTACCATCATCTGCGTTTCCCCCGGGATCATAGTTCGGGAGAAAACGGAAATAAACTGGCGGGGATGATCGACGCCCTCTGGCGGCCGCGCAAAAACAATTTACGAGGCGGATTATTTTTAGCAATAAGAATCCGAAAAGTGAATTCAAATCGCCCCAGTGGTTTGGGAGCAATCAACGAATCGGTAATTTGAATTTTGCTTTTTCTGCTCCGCGCACGTATACATACACGCGTTCGCTTTTGGACTTGTTACAATTGCTTGGAATCATAGGCCTGCAGTTTCATATGGGCAATGCATTGGCCTATGTTCGAGGATAAATGAAAAGCACTGTATAACCAATTTTATAAGTTGTGGTAGGTTGCTACGCACGTGAATGAAGACATAATGACAGATATGCTTTAATAACATCATTAGGCCAATGGACAGCATGCAAATGACGAGGAATATCGACGTTATGTGATTTAGCTTAAATATTACCACTTCGGCGACGAAGACATAGCTGATCAATACCTAAAACAGATTAAACAATTACATGCAATGTTTTGTAATTTTTTTGTTCTTAGGGCCCGTGCCGACATATGTTGACGTTTTAGGACGATTTACCGTGTCCAGCTTAATGCTCCTACGTTCAGATATGCATTTCAACAAAACTTGCGCAGCAGTTTTAGAATAAAGAAATCTTTGCATTACACTGTCATTAGTAACATGATGATTCAGTCAAAAATCACAAACACCAAGGAAATATGACGAGTTTGTGATTTGTTTACATTAATCATTCTGAACTTGGCTACGTGATGGCGCGCAATTGACATTTGTGAAAACTTGGTTACGCAAAAGCTCCGAAATGTGGTTCTCAATAACAATAGTTATGTAATAGGTAAACAAACGGCCGTACGTCTTATTTGCCACTGTCTGACATTAGCTAACCCGGCGATGCATACAAATGTTTCGAGGTTACGACGTACGATCATTTGTTTACCTGGTACAGTGTTACATAGCGATTGTTATTAAGAACCACGCTCTATTTACCAAACTGAAAAACACTGATGAATTCAACCAAATGCGCCAGATGTTCGCAGGATATCGCGAGTAGATGAACATGTAGTCGTCTCTCCAGCGCGTCCACGAGTAGAAGAATCGCAAGCCGATCAAAAAGATGGAAAACATGACGATAATGCAAGAGTTAGAGTCATAATTGAACAGGTTTTTTAGGAAGAGATTTGCATCAGCATTGTAGTGCAACTTCACGATGGTAATGCAGCCGAGGCATAGGGACGCCGAGACGAAGAACGGGAAGCGCCGCATCGATGGTACGATTTGGCAAATCGTCTCGATCGCCATCTGCAGGACGTACACGGCGCGCAGGAAGACCAGCATGTTTAAAATTATCCACCACGCTGGGGTGAAGAGCGTGCCAAGGTTGGTCTTGGAGAAGAACTCGGGGATTAGTCCGAATACATAGCTTATTGCTGCAAAGGTGCAAAAGTTTGGTGGAAAAAATGTAGCAAATCGGTGGTCATTTTGTGTGTTAGGCTGGACTTACTCTCTATGGTAAAGCACTCCGGATTGATTTTGTAGCGCTGTATCACGTCGAAGACGCACACCTGCGCCGCGGAGAAGATGAGCAGGTACCAGATGAGCTTAAAGAAGACTATGCAGAGGGTGATCACCTCCGGGTCTGCTTTGTCCGGCTTCATGCTTGATACCCACGTCAGGAATGGTAACTGCATGAATGGTGAGCTCAGTTTGATCAAATGTAGATTTGCCTAACATTTCAGATGTGATTTAATTGATTTCAGTTTGGAGGAGGTACAATGTGTTGCATACTTTAAACTATACCATATACCGGGTGTTGTCATATGTCAAAATTGATACATGTGAAGGACGAATCTTATAACCAGAGTATGGCAAGTTTTCATCATCTATGTTTAAACATAGATCTAAATAACGTCAACACTACATCGTTATAACTACATCGTTATAACGTTGGTAACGTTGGTATCATAATAACGTTGGCAACAGATCATAACATAGTCAAAAACACACCGTGCCAACGCAGTAACGACGATTCGGCCAATCATTGGCCGCCAAGACATTTTAGAATTGGGCCATCGTTATTTGCCGACGTCAATACGACGGTTCAATATCAGTAAAGTGACGTTGGCGCAACCATTTTCAAATTACCGTTGGGTCAAGGAACTTTTCCAATGAATACTTATGATATCCAATGTTCTCGTATGTGCCACGAAATAAAATTATCACCACACAGACAAGGATCACCGGCATCAAGACGATCGCTAGCAACTGCGCCGAGACTTTTTTCGTTCGATTGAATCCACTCCATGCCAATGCAAAGATGATGAACCAAACGAACGAGACGAATGCATACAACGCATATTCTTCTTCTTTAGAACCCGAGTAACTGGAGGCCGCGTTCACATACCTAGGTAACATTATAGCCAAACTTGGAAAGTGATCTAAAGAACAACTATCAAAATAGTCGGAGAAAAAGCAATGTGTCCAGCGTGTTATCCATCACTTTCCACCTCAGCTAGACAAACCACTATTTCCTACGATATTTTCAATATTTTGATCATTTGACACTAATTTAGGTGTCAAAAAGAGGTGAGGTCAATTGTTATTTGTTAGTGGTCGGAGAAAAAGTAGTGTGTCTACTCATTGCTCATTGCATGTTTGCTTCATTTGTAAAACGCTTGGACTTACCTCAGGTAGTGTTGCATGGCAAAACTCTCCGTATTATTCCATCTATGAAATCTTTTAGGGCAATAATTATTGTGTGTGATATTCGTAGGAAATGGAATGCACTTCTCACGAAACTGAATCGTAGTGCCTTCGTACTTAATGTCACACGACTGCCACTTGCTGCGAATGACCGCAATGCGAATCAAGAACTTCGTGCCCAAGTCCAACAGCGAGCAGGCCCTTGCTTCGGAGATCAAAAACAGGCCAAACATGCCGTAGCCAAGGCCACGCAGCAGCGGCATGGAATTGTAGAACTTCAGATAGCTGAAGCGCGTCATGCTCGCCATCGTCATCACAAACATCATCACCGGCGCATCGATGAAGATCACGTTGAACATCTTCAGCATCATGCCAATCAGTGGCCCCAGCTCCGAGATCAGATCAAAGTCCTTCGTCAGCTGCTCCACGTTCACCTCGTGAAAGAACAGCAGCGTATAAAACTCGTACATCTCCAGCACAATGGCGTCCTGCTGCAGGCCGTATTTGAACATTGTCAGCACAGCCAGCCACAGCTTCCTGCGCAGTTTGACGCCGCTCATTTTCTCGTCCACCGGCATGATGGCGTTGTAGTCGAACACATCCATGGAGTATCGGTACATCCTCACGAGGTCACCGCGATGTAAATCGCGGTACTGAAACTCTGCAGCTTTCATGTTTACTGGCATTGAGTACACTTTGCGTTTGATTCCTTTGAATGCGATATGATCAGCGCGTATCTCCGGAAGGAGTGAGTTGCGCGCAACGAAGCCGCCTTCATCTGGCGCATGCCCCGTGCTCATTTCACCCAGGTGCTGCTCGATGAATTTCTGCAATTCTTCAGCGCCGGATTTGTGTGCGCCCAGGGACATTGCGGATGCGCGCATTGACGCACGCGACCCCTTCTTTTCCGGCGCGTAGTGTTCCGCAAACATCTCGTCGAAGAATTCATCAAAGTCCATGATCTTGGACGTAGCGGTTCTAATACTGACTCGATCGTCCTTGCCACTAATATCTGTTACTGTAGTAACAATTTGAATGTCCGAATCAGACTCTTCATCGCCGTGTAGCCCACGTATAAACTCCTCGGATGACTTTTGCATCTCCATTTGCAGCTTATTTCGACGATCTTCAGCTTTGCGTTGTTCGATTTCCTTGATATGAATGATGGCTTCCTCGCTTAGCTCTTGCTCAACTAGAGCCACTGGTTTGACTATCGACTTCTTCGATTTTGCTTTTGCTTTTGCTTTCTCCCTCTGCTTCTTCGCCTTGAGCCCTCCAGTTTTTCCTAGTGCGAAGGCTGGAATCTCATCGTCAGAGACAGAGGGCCTCACATCAAAGCTAGACATGCGTTGGACGCCTTCGAGTTGACTACCGGTCGATCTTCTCTTCTTCTCTAATGCCGAGATGGACAGATTTAAACGGGCATCTTCCTCCTTGATTTTGATGTTGGAGCTGAGCCGGATTCCAGGTGCGCCACGTCTTCTCATTGCTTGCACTTGCTTCCGGATCAATTCGAGGGAATCATCTGACTTGACGCTTCCCATCTGTCGACGAATACCAAGTCCAACTTCAGCCGCTAGTCTTGCTGGTAATGGGGGAGTAGGAGTAGTACCTTCTTCAATTGTCTTAACCTCACTTTCCGCAGTTTCTTTCGCCTCCACGTCTCTAGCCGCTCGGGGTTTAACCTCGCGATCTTCACGAAGTTCAATCTCAGAATGCATACTTGCTTGTGGACTGCCCATCTCCTCCATCTGCTGCTTGAGCAGTTCCAGAGACTCCACCGACGATGGGACCTTTATAGTCTCCACCAACCCATAACCGGAAGCATCACTATAGCCTGATTTAGTATCGGAATCTTCCTTCTTCAACTGCTTCAAGTCTGCCGAAGACAACGCTTTACGAAGCTCCTCAGAAGTTAATGTGTCACTCTTTGATATCGCATCAAAATGCACCGTTTGCCTTTTGGGGATGATTGGACCTGTTTCTCGGCGGTCATCATCTGGCTTTCCCCACCATGACCTCAGAATACTTCGTGGTGGACCTTGCCTTGATATTGCTGGTTGAGATAGTTGCGATGGTTGATCAGTGGATGGCGAGGTATCCGTACTCAACGTGTCCACATTATCCGTCTCATCATTATCATCCTCATCATCATCACTTTTAGTTCCTTCGTTAAATACCACCCTGCTGGTTGCAGTGTCTCTTGTGAGTCTCGTAGAGGATTTGGATGATCCCATGGTGGAGTTGAGGTCAGTAGATTCACTTAGTATTGGAAGTACGCAGGTATCATCAGGACTGTAAATCGATCTTGTAATCGATGTTGATAACATTTCAATGTTGTCCTCTTCATTGTAATCGGTGTACTCTTCAGAATTACTTCTGGATGGATTAGTAGTAAAAATTCTTCCGATTTTTCGGAGCAAATTCATGTTTTATTTAAATGATAAAAAATGACATGTGCAATGTCAAGATTTAATCTAATATGCATTGACTGCAATAGTAGGTATAGTCAAAGTATTATAAGCTTCGTCTTACTACGTATGTAGTAAGTGGAATGGAGGCATAGACATCCTTCCAATCTTCCATTATTGATCAATGTGAAGGATGGAGCTTATAATTATTTGACTATACCGTGTAATTATGTTTTAAGTGTTCTAGTATATCAAATTTTAGTTTTTAAGATTGAAACAGAAATAGGCAACATTGAGGTCCCACCTTGGGCGCCAGTGTTTAGTACCAAGAGAGGAAAGTGGTGTTTTGAAGCCTTGTTAGATTGATCTATTGATCAATCTTGATCGCTCGACAGTCACTTGCAGTTGCTTTGGTCTGACGTACTCTGGACACGTATGATCATGCCTTGCGTTTTGTGAACAAAAAGCTTCTTTATCATTTGCTTGCGCTTCCTTTCCTGATGTATGCGTTCTATCATGTGATGTATCAAGCGCTCCATGAGCATCACAACGACACTGAAGAGCATTCCAACTAGCAGTACGCAAAGTGCTGGATAGAACTCTTCAATGCTCACTGACGATGTCGCTGGCCTTGAACGAATGCATTCCGGCTTTTTGGCGTGCCAATGTTTAAACTGCCGACGCATCAGGCCACTTTCGTCGATTCGATGCAATCTGAAACGTAAAATATAGAAATCATGTGGATATTATGTGAATACGCTTTATCTACGACCGCCAGCTTAACAATGCAATATTTACGGTGATCGAAGAAAAAGTAGTCTGTATATCTCGGATTGAAGGTTGCGCCACACTCGCTCCACGTACTCGTGTAACGATGTAAAGGCGGCGTTATACTTGTAACAAATCTGCTATATAACACTGATTTTTTACACCAAGTTTTTTCGTTGCAACCCCCTCAGAGGCTCAGGTTCATCAATGTTACATGTAACTCTAGCAAATTTGTTAGCTCTAGCAAAGTGTAACGCCGCCTTAACAACTCAACACTCATGCATAAAGAGCCACTTTCCAACCCTTGATACACACAAGCACTAAAGCACTATAAATTAGGTTAGGTTGTTAGGATATTGGTAACGTACACAAAATCGAGCATTTCGCGCAATTCGGAGCCCTTCGGCACTGGCTGATGCATATGTTGCACCGGAAACAATTTCATCTCCTCCAGGCTGCAAACAGCGTCGTCGTCAAACGTATTCGTTATGATCGGATACGCTGTTGCCAGCTCCACATGGTATGCGTATCCGCCGGCAGCTACCCTCGGCATGCCCACTTCCGGATCCACATAGTAGCTCGCTTCGTCACCTCTTGGACTCCTCTGTGGGAGATTGCTGACAACGGAATCATTTACCATTTTCTATCATAATTATAACCAGATAACCACAATCAGTCGTGCAATCGAGTAATGTAACAACTTAAAATAATCCGACTATACCATATCATGTGAATATATGTATAGTTGGATTATTTTAAGAATCGCCCTTGGCATTTGGCATTTGTTAAACTAAACAAGTGGAAACAAATAAAGGAGACATCAATATCCATCATTCCATTTTTTGACAGTAAACAAGGCTAGCAATCATTTAGAGAGAGAACGCTTGAGCTTTTTAGTGCCCCCAACAAACGACAGCTGGCTCTGTTTACATTCGACGTGTATTCGACTTTTCGTTGATTTTTACTACTTCACTTAGTTAGTGTTGGAACTTTGGAACTAGTTGGATCGTCGAATCTCGAATGTAACCTCAAAAGCGACGTTTCTATCCTTAGATCCATCTCGTGAAAATGAAGTTGCCTATATTATTTGTAGAAATTCTCAAATTAATTAAGAAGTCGAAGAAAACCGAGTGAACGATAAAACCTATAATTTTTCATGCCAATAAAATACAAGCATTTACTGTGACAATACTATAAGAATTTGCGGTATTAATAATAATCTAAGAAATAATAAAATGAAAAATTGCAAATAGTCTAGTAGTTTAATAGTCTAGTATGGTCTAAGAAAACAGCTGAGGTTGTCTCTCTAAAAAATGATGATCCTGGCTTTGTTTCTGTTTTCTGTCAAAGGATGGCATGATATGCGATTCTTAGAATAATCCGACTATAGCAGCATTTTACCTTCATGAAGTCGCGTGTGTACAAAACATCATCGCAGCCGAGGAGCAATGAACTAAAAGCCAAATCGCGCAGATTCTTGATGAATTTCACCGGAGTCATCAGCAAAATGGAGACGATACTGGCCGAGTAGTATTGGTACAGCAGCACCGTGAATATAAAAATGAAAATGAACAAAATGCGACTGCTGAAGCCATCTGGACTCGTTCCGCATCCTTGTTGACACAGAGCGCCGAGCATTAACAGAGCAACATGACTCCAGGATGGATCAAATGTTTCAACGAAATCTTTCCATTGGGACATTTCAGCCTTCAAGCTTAATTTGAATACTGCCACAATGAGTACGCTCGCCATCACTGTAAGGTACCACACTTGAATGTCCAATGGACGCAGGAATACCTGAATTGACGCTGGACGTTTTGGTGTTCGAAATAAGAACGCACATCTGCAAAATATAAAGAACATTTTTAAAATTACATCAAATTTTGAATACCCGCTCAAATTTTTTCGATCTCAGGTTGGGGACCCTGTGTATTTGGTTACTTCTTGGTAACTTTGTAAGGCGGGAAATTTAAAATATGTCAATATCCACTGACTCCCTTGCCAGTTACTTATCTGGGGATATATTTTAAAATTATAGCCAACTGCTGCTG
>JARJDQ010005289.1:0-10856 GCA_030264215.1 Geostiba sp. GC000077 | reverse complement strand
TTGAATTCTGTGTGGAGTTCATAGATGGCTTGATGTCTGGATGCCGATTGACTAATCTGCAGTTTTTTGCTCTTTTTTGCTTGAATTTGATCAACTTTGTGTTCACGCACGAAAAAAAATTGTTTGATGCAAGGGCGTGTTTATTTTTCCTTGCTAACTCTAGCCAACTCTCTGCTAAGCTGCTCGAAAAAAAAAATCATCATCACGCCCTTTTGCATCAAAAATAACTATTTTTTGCGAATATCGCAAATTTGTCGTTTTATTCTTTCTGCTGTTTTTTTGTCGTCACTATAAATTCGTAAATTGAAAGATTTTTGAATTTACACCTAGATATAATAAAATATTGAATTCTGTGTGGAGTTCATAAATGGCTTGAAGTTTCCATGAAGATTGACCATTCCCATGTTTAGTCTTCCATGGGGGTGGATTTGCAAGAGGCCGGCGTACGCGTCTGGCGGCGGGTGGTGGAAGGAAGCACAATGGGCCGAGCGGCGCTCGCCGCGCCATTCGCCTCCCTGATCGTCGCATCGTCCCACACGCCACGCCGCCGCCGCGCCGGCCGACAATGAAACGCGTCCGCCGAACCGCCGATCATTGCGTGCGTCGCGCTCAGCCTGAGAGGGTTGGCTTCGACTTTACCTCAGCGGGGAAAGTGTTTCAGTTCTAAACTTTTACTCAACAAAGCTTTCAAAAGTATATATTCACGGAATACTAAAAATGATTCAATTGCATTTTTAAAATTGACTTTGAATCGGTTACCACATTATCGCAGTGCTCTTCGTTTAACAATAACAAATGTGTCACAGTAAGGCGTGTGCTTAAGGATCAACATTCCAGGAATTCATCAATCAATTCACCGAATTCAGGTAAGAGATGCAAAAGATGCAAAGAAATGCAAGTTTGAGCAAAATCTTCGAAAATCCTCGCGTTGCGTGCTGTGAGCGTATTCCTGGGACTCCTGCTGGGTCTTTCTTTGTACACGTTATTGGCAACGTGCTGTGCCACTTGCAGCTATTGTCAGCTATTGTTGATTGACGTCTGCGCCCCTTTATTTCAGCACGTTGATTTGCGTGTGGACGCGTGCGATTGTGACGAGTGACGAATTGCACGTTTTGCCCTTACGAGGTCAAAAACATAAACGAAACGTCGGAAAAGTTTGAAGTATTTCGAAGAGCGCTGCAAATGAGTATTTAATGAGAATTCGTCAACCGGAGAGTGGAGAGTGGAGACCGCTTGTATTAGGTCTTTTTTTTTTTGCTTGGAAGAAAAACTCAACATACTCTTTGTGTTTTGACTCTTGAATATAAAAAATATATATTTATGATAATAATTAAGTTGATTGTGATAGATTGAATGATAGTCATGCATGCATTTTACAGCGTAGTTTTATTCCAAGTTTCATTCGAGCTTAACTTTGAAATTTGAAAAACACTGAGCGTATTTTGGGACATTTTGTTTTGCGCCGATTTTCTTGCATGGCATTATCGTTATCTAAATTGTTAGCAATTTCAAACCGAATCTGAAATAGATTTAAAGCGAGGCGTTAATTGACATATGCGTGCATTAATACAGGTATTAAACCACCCTCCCGAGGGTCTCATTTGGGGGTGAAATGATAATGACTCCCAGGTGACCAAACAAAAAATGAAAACGTACAATAAAAAACACAAAGTCGTTGCGTTGCTGAAACTAGGCTTGTAAACGAATTGGCGATGGGCGATGGACGATGAGCAATAAACTTCTAATGAATTGTTACAAATTGCCTGCGTTAATATTACTTATACTAATGGCCCCATTATATGGCAAATCGAACAACTATGATTCCTTCATCGTTTGGAATAAATCGGTTAAATAGATAGGTCAATGAAGGACTATGATTAAATGAGCTATTGAATAAATGGCAACATTGATGCGAGGAAACAATGGAATTGACTGAATGGTGAATAGGAATATGAATGTGAATCTTAAAGGATTCCTTTGGGCCTTTGTCCCTGTCAGCGCTAACTAGCCTCAACATGTTCTCTGACTAGTGTGGTATGCTTTTGTCTTGCTAGCTGTCGAGGCGCACAGCCGCATAGGTAAAAATTATGCGTGACACACTCATGGCTATTATCATTAAGCTGCGTGTCGGGGGCCCGTCGGAGA
This sequence comes from Geostiba sp. GC000077, assembly GCA_030264215.1. Classification (NCBI taxonomy): domain Eukaryota; kingdom Metazoa; phylum Arthropoda; class Insecta; order Coleoptera; family Staphylinidae; genus Geostiba; species Geostiba sp. GC000077. The sequence continues at coordinate 8,711 of JARJDQ010005289.1, read as the reverse complement.
CGCGACACGACATTCACCAATAAACATGTAAAGGATATAAAAATATGGCGAAGGCATGAAATAACCGTAAGTGAACCGATCAAATGAGAATCGTTATGTTTTATGAGGCAATGAGGCTACTTTCGGCAATAAGCGCATACTTATAGTGTACTTGGTGGATTAAAATGTTTTAATACCCTGTAGGCTTTAATACAAAGTTATTTGTTATATACTAGTATACAGAGTGGACTAAAATTGGCGAAAAAAAGCCGCAGATAACTTTGTAGTTTATGTCAAAAGAAAACGATCATCTTAATACCAAAATGCTGAGAAAGTCTTCGTTTGGCCTCATGAGGTCCTCAAATTTGGTATTTTGAGGTTACAAATATGCATACTAACAAAATTCTTTATCGTTGCACAGCAGCTGTTGTAAAAATCAAACACTTGTGTGTTTTCTCATAAATAGCATTAAACCCGGTTGGTTAGCACATTAAAACTTTGAATTGAATTAATTCATATTAATTTAAGTCAAAGTTAAAAAATGAATAAAGACTCGTTTCCAGTTCACTTTTAAAAGCGTTTTTTTCGCCTTTTTTCTTTTAAACGCAAAATCCAAAATCCAGTTTTCTGAAAAAAAGTTGTCATGTTTCCTACTTTTTGCGTTTAAACAGAAAAAGTATAAAATTTAGCGTCAATTTGAAATTCAAAATTAAAGGCAAGAAAGTTGTTTTTAAAAGCGAACTGGAAACGAGCCTTACTTATGATTAGATGCAATTTAAAAGCCTCTCAGAAGTGTTTACAACAGCTGCAGTGCAATGAAAGTGCATTTTGTTATTATGCATATTTGTAACCAAAAAATTCATGCGGAAACTTGAATGCAATGCATTGAGGGTGGCTCTGTGCTCTGTGCTGCTGAAAGAGTGATAGGGGGGAGGAGGGCAATACACTGGCGCAACACCTTCGGCCCTGCATGGTCTACCAGCACAGCATAAAATAACGCGGACCGATGAATATTTCAGGGCTTGTTTATTCCATTTCGAAAATATGCACGTGGTGCACGTGGACAGGTGCTCGATTCGATTCCGGTGCAAGTGAGCCATGCACTTGCGTTTTTGGGGGGTGGCTCGCCCCGCCGTGTGGTACCAATTGTACCGAGTAGCCGAGGGGCCGAGGGGGTGAGCCACCCCAGCGCGTGGGAGCGCGCGCGCGCCGATTTCGTCCAAAACAGGGAAAAAGGGTGCTCACACTGGCACTTGATTGCTTCTGATATGGAGTGGATGCACAAACAAAGGGAACGGTGGTTGTGCAAAGGGTGGCGCTACGGAACAGGTGCCCCCCTTGATTGCAATCGACTTATGACGAGGTGGAATGAAAGAAGAATAAATATTTTTTTACGGCAGCAAATGATCTCATTTATACAGGGTGCACTAAAATTGGCGGGAAAATGCCAGGTCACTTTATAGTTTATGTCAAAAGAATACGATAATCTTAATACCAAAATGCTGAGAAAGACTTCGTTTGGCCTCACGAGGTCCTCTAATTTTGAATTTTTAGATTACAAATATGCTTAATAACAAAATTATTTTTCGTTGCATTCGTTGCGCAGCAGCTGTTGTAAAAGTCGAACACAGCTGCGAAGTCAGTTTTCTTTTAAATAGCACCTAAACCGAATTATTCTTTGTTTTTAACTTAACATAAATTAATTTGAATTAATTCAATTCAAAGTTTTAAAGTGCTATTCTGGTTAAATGCTCTTTATTCGATTCTTAATTAATTAATTAATTAATTAACTTCATTTGGCCAAACGAAGACTTTCTCAGTATTTTGGTATTAGGAGCCGTTTTATACGGTCTAGTTTTTCGACCAAATTTCTCGAGCAAATTCTTTGTTTGCTCCCTTCCTCTGAATGTACCATGGAGTGACGCGTCCTTCTTTCAGCTGCTGTGCAACGATAAAGAATTTTGTTATTATGCATATTTGTAACCTTAAAATTCCAAATTTTAGAACCTCGTGTGGCGGTGTGGCCAAACGAAGACTTTCTCAGTATTTTGGTATTAAGAGCCGTTTGACACGGTCTAGTTTTTCGACCACTTCCATGATCAAATTGAAAGAAGGACGCGTCACCTCAAGGTGAGATACATTGAGAGCAAGGCAGTAAAGAAAAGATTTGCTCGAGAAATTTGGTCGAAAAACTTGACCGTATAAAACAGCTCTTATTATTACCAAAATACTGAGAAAGTCTTAGTTTGGCCAAATTAACTTCTCAAATTGGAAATTTTTAGGTTACAAACGCAATTCTTTATCGTTACACAGCAGCTGTTGTAAAAGTCGAACACTTCTGCGAATTCTGTTTTCATTTAAATAGTTAAATATACATAAATTTTTAAAGTGCTAACCATTCTAGTTACATGCTATTTAAGAGAAAACTGTCTTTACAGAAGTGTTCGATTTTTACAACAGCTGCTGTGCAATTATAAAGAATTTTGTTATTAGGCATATTTGTAACCTAAAAATTCCAAACTTGAGAACCTCGTATGGCCAAACGATGGCTTTCTCAGTATTTTGGTATTAAGAGCCGTTTTATACGGTCTAGTTTTTCGACCAATTCCACGATCAAATTGAAAGAAGGACGCGTCACCCCAAGGTGAGATTCATTGAGAGGAAGGGAGTAAAGAAAAATTTTGCTCGAGAAATTTGGTCGAAAACTAGACCGTGTAACACAGCTCTAAGATTATCGTTTTCTTTTTACAAAAACTACAAAGTTACCTGGCGTTTTTCCGACAGTATTAGCCCACCCGGTATATCATTCGCATAATTAGAGCGATGAATCACTGAACTCACATGCTTGAACGAGCAAGTATATGGTGCAAGAACAACAAATTAACGTATAGCATCAAAGTAGACTGCGCATATTTTGCGTTTAGTTTCTAGCTTTAGAGTGAAGAGTGGTTTCTAGAGACGCGGTAAAATTGCGACCCACACGCTGGGATTTAATAGCACACGTTTAACTCGCTGAAAATTTAATGAGCATCGCCATTTTGTGCGCCACGCCATGCCGCCAACGCATTGTCCAGCAGACGAGTAGTGTACGCCGCCTTCGAGCAGGTGCGGTGCGGGCGCAAGATTCGATTGGAACCGTCGGAGATGAAAAAAACATTGAACAGCAACGCGCAGCTCGATTCCGTTTCCACGTTTCCCGGTTTCCACGTAGTCGTAAACCGCCGCCGGCCGGCGGAGGTAAAAATAACAGCGGTGGCGGTGGCCCGGTCGCGGTATTGGAGAAAAATATTGATCGGGAGGCCGCGCGTCCGGCCGGACGATTGGGCGATGCCACTCGCCACTGGGTGCGGTCACTCGCCGCCCGCGCCACACGCGTGCACACCGCACAGCCACCGAAGCAGCACCCCGGCCGCCGCCGCCATTGTGCGCGAACGCGAGGGCGCCAAGGGGTAAACGCGCCGCGAAACGAGGGTAGCGACGGAGCCCAGCGCGCCACCAATGACGTCACGCCCCGGCATCGAAAATCGACCGCTGCCCTGCCGCCGCCGTCAAACCCCTCCCCCCTTCCCACAGAACATTCTACAGCACTATAGTTCCATACCGAACGAAACACCGCCATCCCACACATCACCACATCGACGACGCGGGCGCGTTCAAGGCATGCACGTTTTCAGTTTGTAATATTTTTGGTTTTACCAACTTGTGCGAGTCTCTAAGTCTAAACTCTGCGCTCGGTTCTTGCAGGTCTCCGAGGGTGTATCGTGCGATGTGAATACGCACCACCACGCAGCAGCATCTCCTCGCCATGGAATTGGCGCATGTGGCGTCGTGGAGTAACCCGCTCATCCGACCACACTGCTTGCCCAACTTGGACTAAATGAAGATCCGTACCGCTAGCAAGATGGTGGAGGAGATTCTGGAGCCGATAGACGTGCAGGACATGCACAGCATCCACATGGACATCAAGGAGCTGCACAACGTCGTGATACTCGACGAGCAGACGCTCATACCGCTCGTCACCAGCAACAGCATCATCATTGAGGACCACCTCGCACAGGCGGACCTCACGCATCATCCGCACACGCAGATTCTGAAGATCGCCTACGAGAACAGCGACGGGCTCATCAACGCTGAATACGTGCACGCTGTTGATGAGCACGACCTGCTGAACGCCGACATTGGCGAGCAGTTCATCGATGATGTCAACCTCTACGAGGAGCAGGTGCCGTACGGGACGGATGAGGAGTTCATCGCTGGGGATCTACACAATACGAGTGGTAGTGTCAGTGGCAGTATGGCGAGCTGCTCATCGGATGGTGCGTTCGATTCCACCGACTTCATGATTGAGGGTGACACCCTCGCCGATTCCCTCGGTCTGGATGGCAATAGCAAGGGAAGCAGTGACAACAACTACGAGCTGAGCAAGTTCGTCAAAGGTGCCACGGGCGCAAAGAGCAGCGAGGAGACTGACCTCACCAGCCTCAACTGGTTGCACAACATTACCAACATCATGGCGGTCCCCAACCTGCCCACGCCGCCAGTGAGCCCCAAACCCAAGAAGAAACCCCCACAGCAGAACGAGGACCTCACTATTAACATCAACTTCTATAAGAAGAACGGCGATAAGAAACCGCCGTTCTCCTACGCGACGCTCATCTGCATGGCGATGGGCAAGAACGGGAACAAGATGACTCTCAGCGCGATCTACCATTGGATTCGCGAGAACTTCCTCTACTATCGGAAGGCGCATCCCAGTTGGCAGGTTAGTTGGCGAGTCCTTAACAAGATAGTGTTGACTCCAATTTGGATTATTTCGATAATCTGGCTAATGACTCGGGTGGTATAAATTTGGGGTTGGGCAGGTTCTTCGCCAAAGTTTTCATTAATGGCAATTTTGGTCAGAAGCGGGGACTTACAAAATAAGTATAATTGCGGTCAACACTTTTGTTACGGACGTTATGTAATTCTAATGTCTCAGACTCCTGACTCTTCTTTTAATGTTTTCATTCACTTGCCTCGCAGAATTCGATACGACACAATTTATCCCTCAACAAGTGCTTTGTGAAAGTCGCACGGAGCAAGGACGAACCCGGCAAAGGGGGCTTCTGGCGGCTGGATCTGGAGCGACTGGAAGAGTCGCGCAGATCCAAGCGGCGCTCCAGCCTCACCGTCCGCGAACCGCGCCGCCATCAGCCCAACGGCCAGCCGGCCGAGAAACCGCCGAGCAAACCACAGCGCAAAACCAAACGATATCGCCCAGCAAACAGCACCGGCGAGCGCAAGCACAACATTCTCTCCAACATCTCCATCTGCGGCGAAACGGAGATCGAGAACATGGACGCCTACAACAGCTCCTCGCACGCCGCCAAGAAACCAAAAAGCGACGCGAAGAGCAAAGCTAGCAAAGCCGCCAAGGAGAAGATATCGAACGCGACGGCCGACAACAGTACGCTGGTCACCGTTAGCATAACCGCATCATCAAACTCCAACTCGAATTCGGCCTCCGCCGATGACAAGCTGGTGCCAGCGTCGATGCCCAACGAGGGGGTGGTCGCCGAACCAATCAACCCCATACTGCACGGGGGTAACGCCAACGGCGCCCCGCCCACTGACGATGAACTCACTGGTCTACTGCTCGCGAACAACGGTTGGGATGAGTGCCAGCTGGAGCTACTGGACTCCCTGCTCGATTCGCTGTAACAATTTTATACTGAAAAACTAAACTGAGAAACCACCACAAATTAGAAGCGGTGAAACATCTGCATACTGTAAATAACAAAGCAAAACTGGTAACTGATTAGACAGGACATCAAAACAATGTTCGCAATCGCAAGATAATTCGATGCAACTGCGGAGTTTTGCAAAAGACAAAGCATAAAAACTATAGGAGTACTAGAACTATGTAGGTAGTACTACGTAACATAACTGGAGTGGTTTTCTTGTGCCTTTTCGTGCCTTCTTTCTTCATTTCTTGGTTTGGAATCTTTTTTAACAACTCGACTTTCTACCAAAGAATAACGTTAACGTATTATAAGTAGCAAGTAAGGCAAAACCTATCTCGACATAACGAAAATTGGAAAATTAATAATGAATTGACTCAAAACTTTATCAACCAAAACATCGTGTGTGTCTAAACTTCCGTTCATATTTAACTCTAAATTTAATTGTTTAACGCGAATCTATATAGCGATATGGGAAAAAAATCAAAAATTAATGCGTGTGCCTCGAAACACAAGCACCCAAAACACATGTGTGTATAACACCGTATGTATAGTCAACCATATTTGTAATTAATTGATGACATTTCTAGGTGTCGCAAGTGTTTGGGAGGCCTAAACGCAAAATATGAGGAAATTAATTAATCCGTCCAAGGGAACTGTTTGTTAACTACTGACTATTTAGTGAATTGTGTTGTTTGCTCATCGCTCATTTCTCAATATGTAATTATTCAGTATTAATCTAACGATTGAAAGGTTTACAAAATGTTTACCAATGAAATGTAATAACGAGAATTATTCTTTGCTCAACGAATCGAAACTCAACTTTAACAATTTATCAATTAGCAAAGGAAAAAACACAAATTAACAAAATAATTGAAGTATGCGAAGAATTAGAAGAGAAACGCAAAAAGTTAGACAAACTCAAACCAAATACGATTGCTCAGTTTGGCGATTTCTCGGTGGCTGAACTCGTTTGGTACGCAGGAATTATCTTCTATATAGTGTTTCTTGTGTTAAAATTGTATTTAAATACCGAGATTAGTAAAAAATGTGAAGTAATGTGACGCGGAGGTGCGGGGGGAACGTTAAATGGATGGTTCATTGTACTTCGCTGGCAAATACCAAAGAAATGAAGATTATTAAGAATATTTTTCTAGTCGCAATCCTAATCATTATATGAACAATTTATTTGTCGTAAGAAAATGTTTAACTATGTATTTCTATTTCAATTTGATTTTGATTTGAGAATTTAGTCTATAAGTGAAAGGCAATTAATTCAATTGTTTTTTTATTCTCTCTCCTCGGAGGAGCTATTCTCCTCTGTGGCGAATGTTGCAATTTTCTCCTGAAGATTGAATCATTTGATCTTAGTAATATAAATCATGTGCCTGTAATAATAATATAAATTATTATCATTAATGTAGTGTTATTTACGAACGTATTCGTTTACATCAAATTTGTGACTTCGGGGGTGAGTTTGCCGATATTTTGGTGGAGTAAACGCGTTGCATCACAAAGATATCAAATCAAAATTGGATGTAATATCGTGAGCCCATTTGAACAGAAATTATTATACAATTGAACCAACAGCATTGTAAAAGTGTAAAATATTTTTATGTAAAAATAGAAGTGGAATGCTTATTTTTCTGATTCATTCTTCCCTGTAAAAAATATCAATCCTTGCAAAAACCCTAAAAATACTTCAAGAATATGTCATAGACATCGAGCAAGAATTCTTGAATTGGTTTTTTAACGACGAAATTCCTCTGGAGGTTTTATAAATGGCATTAAAAGAAAAACATTGAGCGAAAAAAGTAGGTAAATTGTAGCTAAGTAACTAAATGGCCGAGATACAGAGGGATGAACTTTGTTTATAGTTATTCTTTTGGAACAATTAAAGGTGATGTTATTGTGATAGATTATTTAATTTATTATCTATTCCAATTGACATTTTTGATCCACTAATAATATCATAGGAGGAATTGAATTTTAAAGTTATAATCCTGAGCTTAAAAATATAGATTTGAAAACTTATTTTAAAATTCAATAATAATAATAGAACACTTCCCATACAAACACCACATATACACTATTATTCCATGAACGAAAGTTCAAAATTGCGGATTGTTATGATTAGCAATAGATTCTTGCTGTCATTAATTGATTGTCTTCACTTCATTAGCAGTGATTAAAGGTGAAGTCTCAAGTCTCAAGTTGCAGTTGCAGTTGCTCCAGGTTCCTGTTTAGCTCTGTTCTTATCTTAGCTACGAGATTGTTTTTAGATTTGCATAAAACCATTCTATTTGCAGAACTCACACTCTTTTACAAACAATACGATTATATATGGGCTTGTGCCTGCCAGGGCACATCGCCTAACCTCAATTTCAATTTTCTTAAGTTCGGTCTGACGGTCTGCAACTCCATCCAAGTTGGAAATTATTGTTGGGGCTTTTATAAGCTATAATTTTGCTCTAGTTATGGATGTCCTGCATTTCCGCCAACACATTGTTTATAGCAGCCATTTTATTCACTTTTCATAAAAAAGGAATAATAAAAACAAACTATGTTTATTTAACAATCTTTGTAAGAGCGCGTACGTTGGTACAGTCGTTCGATCTTTTTTCTTATTCGCGGGAACTACTCACTTCTTGGTTATGTTTTTGACAGAGCACAGAGTATATACCGGGTTATGAAACATACAGGGTTATTTTCAACAATTATTGATTTCCATAGAAATATAACAAATACAGTATTACATGAACGAAAGGGCGGATTGTTATGATTAGTCATAGGTAGATTCTTGCCTGTCGGTGCCTGCCTGGTCACCTAATCTAACCTCAATTTCGATCTTCTTGAGATCGATCTCCATCAAAGTTGAAAACGATTGTTGGACTTTTACTAAGCTTCAGCTATAATTTTGCTATAGTTATGGATGTCCTGCATTTCCGCCAACACATTGTATATGTCATCAATTTGATTTTTCGGAATAATAAAACATTAAAGTACACAGAC
>JARJDQ010005287.1:0-10770 GCA_030264215.1 Geostiba sp. GC000077 | reverse complement strand
TCTATCATTGTGGAAATTTTCAATAGCTTTTCGCGTTTCCGTACATTGGGCGAAAAAGTAAAGTTTACAATGTTGGAAATCGAGAAATATTGGAAACGCGAATAGCTATAGGGTTTTAAATTTCCACAATGATAGGGCGTAAATTTTTACTGCTTTTGCCATGCTTGCGTTTCCCTAGGGAGCATCATTCGAGAGAAAACAGGAATAAACTGGCGGGGGTGAACGGCGCCCTCTGGCGGCCGCGTAAAAACAGTGTACGAGGTGGACAATGTTTAGCAATAAGAATCTGATGAGAAATTCATATCGCCCCAGTGGTTTGGGAGCAATCACCGAATCTGTAAAATGAATTTGCTTTCGGACTTTCGCCATTTACTTTCGAACATACGCCTGCAGTTTCAAGGATAAATGAAAAGCACTGCATCTCAGGTTTGCACATTTTCAGAAAGTATCCACTTACATTCCAGTCCAGAGATGTAACATCTTTGTTGCTTGGCACTTCTGTGCCACCCCTTTGAATGCAATGCCTAAGTATGAGTTGATTAGGACTGGCTGAGTTATCAGACATATCCCATAGCCTTGCTGTGCTGTCACCTGAACCGCTGGCTAGTAAATCTGTGGTGGGGTTCCAGGCACAGATAAACACCTCACTCTCATGCCCCCTGAGCACTGTGGCTTTTGATGATGGGATCTCATTTGAGTTGTCTACCTCCATGATCTCATTTTGTGTGGATACCACAGCTTCCTCACCATTTGTGTCTGTCACTTCACTCTTAATTGCCTGCTTCTGTGCATTCTGTTGATTCTGCCTGCTGGCAACCACATCTGGCATCACAGCATCAATCAGACTGAGGCTCTCCACAATCCTCTGCTCAGTGCCATCATCTGCCAGACTTATCTCTGCTTCTGTGTATTGCAGCCCTTTCTGGAGTATGTTCAGCAGCGCGGCCGGGGGCACGAGCGCACCATTTATGTTCGATTGCGATATGTGCGACTCGATGCCGAAGGTGTAGGCGGAATGTTGGAAGCCTAAAGTTTAGAATAAAGTTTAGATATTTAGATGCAAATTGTTGGTTGTGAAATACGGAACCGGCGGGCGGGCATTCGCCAAAACTAGGCATACCTGACTCCTGAAGATATCTGTAAACGAGGAAGTTCACCTCGTCGCTCGAGAAACTCATCCTGGCGGAGGTGCGCTCGTTCTTGGGATTCTCAAATCAACAGAAAATTGGGAAAAAACATTGACGTCCGTAAAGAAAACACTCAACCGAAGAACGCTTTTCACGCCGCCATGTTGTTTTATGTCCCACTCTCCCGTTTATGTTTAGTGCGCATGCGCCTTGATCGTTGCATCGTTCTTTATTTTGACAGCAGGCATTGCGCGCGTGCGCGTAACACAAAATGCGTGCAAGAACGTAGAAGGTTTTTCCTTTATTAAAACGTAATTTTAAGGCATAAGACTCATCAAGTGAATGTTTTATCATTGGTAATACATCGTGGGTATCACCTCTATTAAGATTTAAAATATTATTTGGGCATATAAGAGAATAAACATTTAAATTTTTTTAAATATGTATTGTGCAATCTGACACTCTCACCATGCCCAACATTGCCAAGTTATGTACAGTACGTATTTTGGGCAAAGTATTTAGGTAAGGCGATTTTTGCCATTTTCTCAAAATATTTTTAAAGAAATTAGAATACCCTAATGTGAGCAACTGTACTTCAATGTGTTTGAACGTATTTTTTCGTAAGATTGTTCTCGAAAAATGGGTAACACGTTGCAATGTTGCATTTTGTGTCTGTACAGTGGCGCCCCCCTCAGAGAACATCGCAGATCACACAGTTCAGTGTTCAGCACGTCTAGTCTCGCACTGTTCAGTATTGGCTGTGGTGTTGGTGCGTGTGTCATGGCTGCAAACAATGGAATTACATCCATTTAAACAAAAATACATGCTCGTAGCGCATAATCACGTCCAAGATTCAGCTGCGGTGCGAGTTCCTTGAACGGCAGGTGAGTGATGCCGGATTCAAGCCGGCGCGGCGGACGTCCGCCCGCGAGGCCGCGACTCCCAATCGTGTTGGATCCTCGCATCTAGCGCGACTTCCTTCCGCTCCGGGCTCCGGCCTCAGTTGCTGGTGATAGCCCAGCACTCTTGCAGCCGCTCCTCGCGGATTTATTAACGCGTGCACACACGCGGCGGTCGGAGCATGCGGCAGTGCGGGCGCTAATTCGGTTGTAAACAACCGAACCAGCCGATTGCGAAACCCGTGTGTGCATCTTGCACACGATGCGTGGTGGTGCGCGCACATATCATGTGTGTGTGTTAACCCTCTGCGCAATTTTTCGCACTCCCACCTCCGCCGCTCAGCCCACTCAGCCCTTCGATTGCGCGCGAGGAAATTCCACGAATTCCCGGGTGATGATAACGGCAACGGGTGACTAACGTTCGATTCCCTGACTCTTGTTTCAGCTGGCGGCGTGCATGGTGTGATATGGCTACGATCACGGCGATCCAGAAGAACGGCATCAAGTCGGCGGGGGGGCGCGCGGTGCCGAACGGCAACGGCCTGATGCATCAGGTGCCCGAGCTGACGAACCTCTCCGGCTTCGCGCAGGTGGGCACATGCGAGGTCGCGCGCACCCCGCTGGAATGCAAGCCCGAGATGGAGGAGGATGTGTGCGACGAGGAGGCCGCACCGCCGGCGAACGCGCCGCCGCCCACCGACGAGCCGGAGATAGACATTGTCATCAACAACGTGGTGTGCAGTTTTAGTGTTAGTTGCCATTTGAACTTGCGCGAGATCGCGCTGAACGGCACGAACGTGGAGTACCGAAAGGAGAACGGCATGATCACGATGAAGATCCGCCGGCCGTACACGACGGCGAGCATCTGGTCATCGGGGAAGGTGACGTGCACGGGCGCCACCAGCGAGCCGCAGGCGAAGGTGGCGGCGCGCCGTTTTGCGCGCGCTCTCCAGAAGCTCGGCTTTCACGTGCGATTCAACAACTATCGGGTTGTGAACGTGCTGGGCACGTGCTGCATGCCCTTTGGGATCAAGATCAATTCATTTTCTGAACGGCATAAAGAAGCTGAGTAAGTCACACCAAGCTTTACACGCTTTACAAATTCCATCTGCACTGTTTACTACAACATTGACAATATTTTTAAGGTATGAACCAGAGTTACATCCTGGTGTCACCTATAAACTTAAGATCCCAAAAGCCACCTTAAAGATCTTCTCAACAGGCAGTGTCACAGTCACAGGTATGTTACAACTTGATGGAATTGACCAACCATAGCAATGTATACAGGGTGATAATATCTAAATTGCGGATTATCTACTCGTGTCGCGATTAATTCTGATTGGAGATTCTAAACAATTTTTTTAATAGAACGATTTTATTGAAATAACTTGTTCTAATTATGCAAACCATCGTTTAATAAGCTTTTTGCAATAATTTACAAAACTCTATAAGATTTTGCGCGAAGGCAGACACCCTATAAATGGCTGTGTTATGGACCACCACAAGTTTAGAATATAAAAAAACAGATAGCTTAGTTGAAAAGATTATTGTTTTTACTCTTGTTTTAAATGAATTTGAGGCTGAGGCTGAATTGGAGGTGCCACTTGAATATGATTGTGGAAAAAAGAGCTAATCACATTAGTTCTAGAGGTCATGTAGCACGCTCAAGGAAAAGAAAATTATTACTAAATGGGCTCAATGTTGCAGGCAATACATAAAAATAAATATAAATGAGCAAAGTAACGATTTCAACGAAATGCATTCACAAAAGTGTTCAATGAATAGAGTCGTTGTTATTTCCATGGTGATTTTATATGGCCGAAGCACTCTTTTCCCATGCCACTACTTATCGTATGGGGTAGGCGCACAACACTTTTTTAAATATATTTTTGAATTCGTAAAATGTTTCTGAGTGATTTAACTTTTTTTTCTGATTTTTTGAAGCTATAATTTGGGCGTGATAAATACTTTTGTGCTAAGGTTTTACAAGATTTTATGAGTGATCACTTGATGTGGTATTAGGTTGATAGTAATAGTTTCCTTAATAATAAGCTGGTACATACTTGCAATTTGGTAAATGAGCGTGAGCGAAACGAAGAGTTGTCAGCTAGGCTATAGATATAGACCATATCCATGACCAGGACAACGACTATTTATTCACAATTCGTGATTACACGAAAATTACCGAAGTTGAAGTGATTGGTCAGAAAATCACCAAAATTTAAATATATTTAAAATCTAGTTACAAATTACATTTCTTAGTATTTTCGAAGAGGAATGTTTATTTGACTTAATTTCTTGGCTAGAAATAATTTAAAAAATTAATTTTCTGAATTATCTGTTTTATTTGATTTAACCTTTTGTGCAACTACCCCATCGACTTATTTAAATACATTTTTTGCTCGTATGCCTCCGAAACATGCTTTTCTGCCCTAATTTATGGGCTGAAATGAAATATTGTGAGGGGGTGGAATGCGAAAACATTTACCATTTTCCGCCCAGGGCGGATTGCAATTGCTAAAAATTGGAATGTGAAAACTGGGGAACACGTAGGACTTGGCATTTGTTCGCCACCGACAGTCGCGATTGTGAGACATCGTTGCGGCACATAATCGCGCGCCGCGTTCGCGCAAAATCATAGCAAGCGTTGTACATTCCGTCAGCTAAAGGCGCAAGGTAGGCGGTACTTGTGTGTAACTTTCAAATTGTTAGAAGTTGACAAATTAACGTGAAATGGGGAATTTTGATGTTAATTAATAACAGGCGAGCAAAAAAATAGTGTTCGTACGTAAGGCTGAAACGCGTTTCGAGGCCCTCACCGTTACGGCTCGGCTCGCGCCTCGAACTCACTGCGTTTCAGCCCTACGTACGAAAATAACTATTTCAGGTGAATCTATTTCGTTGGTAACGTAATTTTCCTACTTTTGATTTATTCGATAGAAGATTGCTTAGGTAGTTTTTACTGTTTTAAGAGTGTTAGGCGAAGTTAAGCGTATTGGATGACTAAGTTAAAGTAGTGTATTATTACCAACGTCTATACTAAACATGCCGAAGAAGCAAAATAGGTAGTTTTCCAAACCTCGTGTTAATTTTTGACTTTTTCGTTTTGACTTTTCCCTCTGGGTGGCGATGGTTGCGACGGTGATGATCGGATGGATGATCGCTACATTTCTTTAACTATGAATGAAGCAACTCCTACATTTTCTAAAATCTGTTCATGCTGACCTGGCGAATCAATTTAAACCACCATTTCGACAAAACCCTTTATTTTAAAATTAACATGTGCTTCTTTCTGAAACTTTTTGTTGTGTCATTTGATTTTGTAGCATTATTTTCTTGTGATGCTCCCTTGCTCACTTCCTAAATCAGTTGTTTGGTTGTGTGGCAGTATGCATGTGCGCTCGATTTGACTATGATCCAGTCTGAGTTTGAAGCTGAAGTTTGGTAACTAGTCTCTAGTGTTCTGAGAAGATAGAGTCGATCTTCTACCCCCTGGCCACCTTCGACAGCCCAACCCCTAAACAACTGCAATTAGCTCGCCGCTGCAACTCGCTCGACTGTTGTCGTGGCCGAATCAATATCACTATCACTCACTCGGTCATTTTTGTAACTTTTGGAAGTTTTGTGGCATAGAAATTTTAACACCAACCCCAAATTTGTTAATCAGTTTGTCTTATCTGTCAATATTTTTATTATTTTAGCCCTGTTTTCAGCGTTTCTTTAATTTTTACTAGTGATGCGGATTTCAATAATATTTTATCACATTTGTTTTACAAAACCCTGAGCCTCAGTACGCACTTGCAACCAACCTTGCATTCGTTAACTTTTTTCATCAATACTGTTTAGAATTTATTATATCATGCGTCCCAGCGAGACATACAAACTGTTTCAAATGCATAAACACAAAACCTGAATATATCCGCACAGTCTGGCATTCCTATGTCTTTTACGATAAGTTTAACTAACATCTTAATGGCGAGTTCATGCACAATATAAACTTGACATTTAAAATATAACGAGTTATCGCACAAATGGCGAGGCTCAAGGGTTGGTAAAACAAGTTTTAATATCAAACAGTAATTTAATTAAAGAAATAATGTAAATTCGTAAAATGTAAAAAATGGCGTTCGCTGGGTTTGAACTCGATTCTTCGGCGTTGTTTCATTGTTTCATTTGTAAAAATATTTATCAAAGAAAGAAAGAAATCATAAAGTCGGGATTTCTCTGGGAGTTCTTGACCAATTCATTCCAAAATCAAATAGTATATTTTTACTATAAACGGGATCATAGTCAAATCGTATGCACAAAGCAACAAAGCTACAGACAGACATTAATAGGTGGGCCTTAATGGGGGCTGTACACGGGTCGATTATCTTAGCAATTCAAGTGGCAAGTAGCAAGAAAAAATCAAGTCAAATGCATTGTGAAGCTCTGTAAATTTTGTAAAACACAACAAGATGACAACTGACAACGTGCTAAATCATAATTGCATCAGTGTGAACAGGTTTCTATAAAATAGAGAGTCAAGTTAACATGACTTGCCACTTGATTTGCGAAGATACTCGACCCGTGTACAGAGACCCATAATAGGTTAGCCTCACCAAAAAAATAATGAACCATAACTCATCATACCCACTACAAACGTTTAGGCGCTGATCATAGGTTCACCAAAACTCAATGTAACACTGTAACATTTTTGTACATTTCGTTAAGTTCCATTGGTTAGGGGGTTAGGTGATCATACTTCGTCACAATCACCCCTTTATTTCTTTATTTTTCAAGTAATGGATGATGAACGATGTTTAAAGACCCATCCTATTGATTAATTCATTAATTGTATTGATTAATTTTTTACTTTTTTAGCACCGTGTGTGGCTGATGTGCAAGCAGCAATCGAGCACATATTCCCGCTCGTATTCGAATACCGAAAGGTGCGCACGCCCGAGGAGATAGCCGCGCTGAAGATGCGAAAATCGGCGGCGGAGCAGGACGTGGTGTTCGAGGTGACGGGCGAGTAGAGCTTGCTGCGCCTGCCGCTGGAAGGACCAATCGGCCAGGGAGAGCGCGCGCGGAGGACAGCGTCGCACTGCGAATTGGGGGGCGACGGATGCGCTTCACCCCTTACACACTGCCAAATAACAAAAAAAAAAACACACACACACACACCCCCACACTCATCCCAACATGATGCATTGGTGCGCGCGTGCGACGACGTCCCCCGGATTCAGTGATCAAAAGCAATCATGGACTGTTTTCTCAATATTTTTTTCTACTAGTGTTATTAAGTTAAGTTTTTCTCTACTCGGACGGACGATTACATTACTCTACGAATTATTTAACTCGCGTTTCATTAGTATCATTTTTCTACGTTGCACCAAAAATGACTGCACCACGAATACCGATGCGAGCTTTCTTCATTCGTTTATTTATGTTTTCTTTGATGCATTGCTGCTTCGAATTGAGAGAGATAAAGACGACGCGGGCGGGAAACGCGCGCATTATGGACATGGGACGCCCCGGAGTGATGTGCGGAGTGCAACGAACAAGTATTGCTTCCGGTCGCACCGACCCACGCAGTGTCGCTCTCTTTTAGACTTCTTGAAATGTGTTCTGGGTGTAACTGCAACACTTGCGCGTCGCAAACTACATATTTAATTTTCTCTTACAACTATTTACTATTATTACCAAAGCTATTATTTTTATGATAATTGAAACCTTGTGATGATTTTTAATTTAGAGGTATGTATTTGTAGGGAAAATATCATTTACCCTCCCCCTCCCCACTGAGCCCAGAGCCGCCACCCATGAAACACTACCCCCAGAAATGAAGAACACACTTAAAAAAAAAAAACCTAAACAATTATAAACGGCAACAATTCGCAGACTGAACTGACTATACATATTACCTAAATATAATTGTAAAACTATCATTAGTGATGCATACTATCTTATACTAGAAGTGTATCCTGTCGCGCGAGTCATTTTTGTAACAACAGTCATCATCGACATGTCAACCACACACTTCCCCCATGATGGTCTCATGTCGCTTTCATGGGGTGTTTTGTTAGTCTTTTTTTTGTAACTAACGCCGATGATGATGTGGTGCTTGCGCTTGGACCACTGTCTCATCCCCGCACCCTACACCATAATTCATGATCGCCCCCAGACATGGTATATGTAAAGACTTACAAACAATTAACGTTACGAGTTGCAAGTTATAATGTACAGTTGTTTTGTTATTAAGGTACCTTATGTGGCATTTTCGATATGCTTATAATTTATTTGATTTGTTTCTCTTGGTTTTCGCTGCATTATTGTAACCTTACGTTGATATAATACGGTATATGACTGCAACAGCAATAAGATTGAAATGTTTGCGCATGCGGGAGGCAAAAGAACAGAAGAAAGAGTGTAACAGAGAGAGAGAGAGAGAGAGAGAACTTCTCATTTAACAATTATAGACTGTACATTTTTGACTTTATTGTGTGCGCTGTCAGCGAGAAACTGGGCCTAAATTTGTTATCTTGGGATTGTGTTTTCTTTTTTACTCTTAACATTGCGACACAATTTCGAGAGCGATGCAGGACGAGGAAGAATATACTCAGTCGTAATAGTATTATAACATACACAAACATTGTACATACTAGACGCTATTTGTTTTTTTTGTGTTGAATATTCTGAAGCTATTTTTGAATTAAGACAGTAGGGTCATTTTTGTCTATCTAGAAGTTCCAAACACTGTTTATTCTGTACTATTAATTATTGAGATGTCAGACCAGTGTTTATGCTCGGATATATGATGAAAATGTAAAAGAGTTTCTATTTGCTTTCGCATTTCAATGTACGCCTTTATGCCCGCCACCTTGTCGTGTGTAATGGTGTTTGAAAAGCAAATAAAACATCCCCTCGAAAACGTTACGCAAATGGACTGTATCGCTGTATTCAGTTGTCATCTTTTCATTGATGATTTTGTAAACTGTAGCAGAAGAAATTGTAAAATAGTAGGCCTAACGACAAACAAGTTCGCCCCACGAATCATTTACTATTACATGCAAGGCATTTCATTGTTTCTACGATTTTTTAGTGAGGTCGGAAAAGAAGTAGCAAAATGTTGATTATGATGCGCAATGGGAAGTTCGAATCAATGTCAATTCGTCAATTTAAACAAAGAGAAAATACATAGTTTGAACAAAACGAACCACCGAGTACCTGTACTAACTTCTTTTATTTCTGGTTGATGTTTCTGTGTTTTCAAGACAATTGCAAATGATTTATAATTGACGCTATCTGGATGGTACAATGGTGTTATAGCTTGCCCTCAGCGCCACTCCACGTGGTGCGCTTCAGTTTGCCCACGGATTTCTCGACGAACATGCGCAGGCGCAGTAGGGAATTTTCGCGGCCCAGGATGACCAACATATCCGACACGCTGGGGCCGCTCTTCAAGCCGCTGAGCACCCAACGCATGAGCTTCATCAGCGCCGGCAGCTTGTAGCCGTGTTCGTCGGACAAACTCTGCAGGTGTCTGTGTATCGCCTGCTTGTTCAGGTAGATCTTATTCTGTTCCAGTGCCTCGCAGAACTTGCGCACCAGCACGATGTCGGTGTCGTCGAAGCGCTCGATGTTCAGATCCGGAATGCACCATAAGTAGAGGAATTCATCCTTCACCAGGTCGGATAGCTTTGAGATGCGACTCAGCGACCATTGCAGCACCATATCGACGTGATCATGATGCAGTTGCAACATGGTCTCACTTCGACTGTTGGGGTGTACATGTACAACATTTAAGAGAAGCGCGAATACGAACGAGTGCAACTTACTGGCCGGCAAAGTGTTGTCTCACCATCAATTGAACCTGCCGCACGAGGCGATCACGCTGTGTGCTGTCTCTGATTTGATTCTCCAATTCCATTCGATTGAAGTCCATCAATCGCTCCACGTCAAACTTGCCTGGCGATGATTTGATCGCACCAATATTAAACTACAAAGCATTGAAGGTATATTTTTATGATTATAGCAGAAAAGCATAAATACTGACTCGTAAATTAAGTTGCGTTAAGTTGTAACACTTTGGTTTGATGCCCTTATCCACGTCGTTGACAAACCCGCCGCCGGAACTCGTTACGAAGTTTATGAGAGCATTGGGAAAGATGCCATCTTCTCGGTACTGCGATATGCGAGTATCGCGGTTGCGTTTGCTTAGCTTGTTTCCGCTGGCATCCACCAGGAGTGGTAAATGACCGAAAATCGGCGGTTTCCATCCAAACGCCCTTAAATATTAATAATAATCATCACTTCATCACCAATACAGAACTGCATTATAAATAAATCTGTGGCGTTTCGGAGAAACTCTTTCAGGGAAAAAAGGAGTTATCGGTGGGAATAGTACATTACATATTTAAAGTGGAAAGCACCGAATTACATTACGAGCGAAATATTTACACTCACGACGCGAGCGCAGCGAGCGAGCGTGCAATTTCGCGAGCGTGTAATCTCGCTCGCTGCGCTCGCGTCGCGTGTAAATATTTCGCTCGTAATGTAATTCTGCTTTCCACTTGAAGTATGTACAGTATCTGCGACCATAGTCGACTAAATTTTCTTTTTCGTACTTCGTTTATTGCTCTCTTGTGTTCCACTTATATATGGAATGTATATAATTGGAAAACACCTGGCAACTAATATAAATTCAATTGATCTGAAATGCATTGTTTTCAAAGCCACCATATTGATCGGAAATCATTGTT
>JARJDQ010005269.1:0-11296 GCA_030264215.1 Geostiba sp. GC000077 | reverse complement strand
TTACTGCGCGCAACGCTCAACGATCGGCGTCGCAGCGACCAGCGAGGCCACTCGTTTGAGTGAACAGTGAACGAATGCACAGAACGAATGCACGCGGCGCGGCGATGCCAGCACGATGCCAGCGCCGGGCAACGCTGTCTTCCTGCATATCACTCGCATATCACCAGCACGCATATCATATCACGGCAGCATTTTGTTTTATTCACCCTACCTTAAATTTTATTGATTATTCCTTTCATTTCCTCTGATTTTCAATAATGATTCTTGAATTGAATTCTTTTGATATTGTGGTAGAACGAGCCCTGCTTATCGACGCTGCGCTGGCGGTCTGTGCGTTGGCTGCGGGCGGCAGTTGGACTCGGGACACGGGGACACCGAGTGCCGAGGGCGGAACATCGCCACGAAACGCATATGCGAGCACTTTACACCTACTGAAGACCTCAACCGAGCACGCCAACGCACCACACGATACACTGATTTACATTTAACTACATTTATATCATACATTACGCTATCCAGTTCAATATACCTATTTTAACATAAACACGGAAACCAGAGCCTTAACCGTGACTTTATGTGAGCCCATCATACTACAATCGGCTTTCTCCTGCTAAATGGAAGCGAACTTGGTTGCATACATATCCACCCAACTTCATGGTTGCATACGTTAGGATCGGAGTATCGGCGAGACACTCGTCAATATTAAACCTCAGTTGAAACGATAGGTCACCAGAAGATAAGTCACCAGATCTGGTGAAGAAATCATCGAGTTAGCAGCACTGATAAAATCATGAAAATTTCAAAATTTACTACCTTCTGCGCATGCGCACATTTCGACCCCGCTTTGGACTCTCGTTTTGGACGGGTCGAAAAGTTAAACTTTTTCGAGTTTAACCTAGCAAAAAAAAAAGACTTTAACTCGACCTGGTGCGAAAAGTGCGAAGCAAAAAAATGCACCCATGGTTAATTAATAAATAACTAACCCTGTATAGTAATCGCAACGGTCGCAACTACAGCGCCCCCTGAACCTATAAATTAGCACTAAGCCACTAAGCGGCATCTCCATGTGAGCCGCCGTTTTGTGTTGCAAAACAAATGTTCGCGGACGATATTAATTCAAAATTATGGCGAGTGAGGTGATAACAATACCGTATTTATTGCTTCTAATATTGCTGGCCAGCGCTGGGGCATCGAAATTGAACGTGGCGCGTGTCCTCCTACCTGTTTTCGATGATATTTCGGCGAATTTCACGTTGCATTCTACCGACGACGGCTGTCTCAAATGGTGAGGTTAAACTTGAAAATGGAAATTGTTACAAATCTCGTGTAATGATCGAAAATTCGAATATTAATGAATGAAAATCTCGTCTTAGGAGCACTACGCGAGAAGACATCGTAAAGCTGACACCGGTTGATGATACCGACGATGCCGAGGACACGGACTGCTCTTCCAGTGTTGTTCTCTCAACAAACACCAAGGAGAGAAGCAGAGTGACCGCTGATATTTTTGCTGAAGATCCAATTACCAAGCAGATTGTTAGGTGTGTTGTGATTATTGATGTCATACACTCACTGGCAATCACCACTAAGACCAGGGAGCTAATTTTGGAGGAGGCACCAGAGATATTTGAAGTCAGAGCTTATGACAATCAAGGTGATCTGGTCTAACATTTTTCTAAATACATATTTTATGCTAATTACTCTATTTAGGCAATGAGTTCAGCACCTTGGCTGGAATACCCTTGCATTGGTTCATATCACCGCTGGGAGTTGTTAGTGACATGCCAGTCATAAAGCTCACACCATTCAAAGACTCTTCCTATGGAACACCAGAATCCCTGGTTGATTTAGAGGATAGGGGCTTGTGGGGTGATAAAGTCCTTATTGAAGGCTTCAAGACTGGCATGTCCAAGGTGTCTGTGAAGCTATCACAGAAAGAGTATGAGGATGTGAAGAGTAATGACATTGTCCTCAGTGTGGTTGCCAATTTGATTGTGATTCCACCTGAAGTCTACATTATGGTTGGAGATGAGGTGAAATTCAAAGTAGTGCAGACCAGTTATGGCAAAGTTGAAGAGATTGATCTCAGCACTTCCCAATACTACCTCAAAGTGGTTGACACTGCAGTTGCCACTGACGAACGCACGCCGGGCGTGATTAAGGGCCGAACGCTGGGCGAAACCAAAATTTACCTACATGACAAGAACATTGCAGTTACCAAAGACTCTGATGTGCTGTTGCCTCTTCCATGTGCCACCATCAAAGTTGTGCAGCCAGCTTACATGCTGCTTAACTTGCTGCCATTTAAGAATTGGGTTACCGTTGTGTCTGAACGGCATGAAATCGTTGCGGAAATATACACTGAGTAAGTTTTTTTTACATTTTAAATTTAATTTTTACATTGTTTGGCTTTTGTTTCATTAAACAACTTGGAAACGTTGGTAACTAATCTAGGGATATTTGTTTTATGATTTAAAACAATTTAGTAACCAAACTAGGGACATTTGTTTTATGATTTAAAACAATTGAATGATTTTTATAGGGACGACCGAAAGATAACTCTTGGAAGTGACTTCAATATTCACACAACCGTTGGAGATGCATTCCACGTGCAGGAACGCGCTTCCAACGGCAGCTGGCAGACCGGATGGACCGAAACTGACGGCGTCGCTTTGGTAACAGCTGTTTTGGATAGCATTAAACCACCATTGCAAGCCTCCGGTGAAATGATTATCTATCCGAGAATTAGGCTGACTCCTTCCGAGGTGATTCTACCTTGGGATCCAGTTGCCAAGCCAAAGTAAGTGACATATGTATTTTTGCTAGCGACATTTCATCAAATCATTTCATTGTTAAGTTGTCAATGTGATCGTACGATGTGCATGCTTCCTTCAATTTTAATCCTTGCGTTAATTTTCGTTCATTGCTTTGCCTTGAGGCAAAATGAAGAGTTTCAATTAGAAAAAGAGTACCAAAAAGCACTGGGTGATATGAATACTAAAAAGACGTTCGGCAAAGTGCGTAACTTGACTGTACACTTGCTGGATTCACCGGAATTGCAGGGAAAATGCGACTCCGCAAGTGTTGCTAAGTTGGAAGCTTCGTTCACGTTTGATACCAGCAATAGCAAGATCGAAAGCGTCGAAACACTCGTTATAAACCACGTTAATGGCCGCCAATGCAGCTTTGAGATAGATACGCCGATTTTGATTAAAATCACTCAGCCAAGATCATTGTATACATTTAACTTGTCCTACGTGCGCGATGTTGATTGGTGGCCGCATGAGGAAGTCTTCTCGAATTGGCTACCAAAATTCAAGGGATGTTATACGGGAGCAGCATGCGGGGCAACATGCGGTGTTGCGATGTGGAATGCAACGACTGAGATTCCATTCAGCGATGGTTTTTGTTGCTCGTGTGTAGAGAGCAAAAACGTACCTATAAACTTCGAACTGGTAAACACAACTGTCTGGGATGAATGCAATAAAAGAGAAATCAATTATCAAATACGCGGTGGGCAAAATTGCGATGATGTCTACACTCCACCTGGATTTGATCCAGAGCATTACCACTTCAGTGCGCATTGCCTTAGGTTTTCAGGGTTAAATTTATCCGTGTTTCAAATTCACGACCCTAAAGTGGAAGTTTCCTTCGACCTCAGAGTGTTTAAAAGGAAGGCGAATGCACACTGGGAAAGAGCGCATTACAGACCAATCATTTTATCACCTAATGATCCATTTCATAAAGATCCTGATTATCATATCGAAGCGGAGATGAAGCTGCAGACGGATATCTACAAGAAACATCCGTTATCTGGACATTACATTTTAATACCTTCGAATTACGCTAGGAAAACCAGGAAAACCTCTAGTTCTAGCAAACAAACATATGCAATGAGTCGTAATCCACAAGAGTGTTTGGTTGTCCCACCAGAATTAATAGGAAACGAGTGCGATAAAATTGGAATAAGCTATGAGACATTTTGGCGACAGGCTGATCGATGCAGTCATATTGCTGGGAGTTGCTTAGGAAACCAACCGAAATCACTCTATGAACAGGAGTTAAGATCCATTGCCAGCAATCGTGCCGGAAGATTTTTTCTGCGGTTTTTCGCTGATGTAACCCCAAATATGGAGGATACTTTTAAATTTAATAAGAATACGTATTCCTGGGAAATGCGAGTTTCTTTTCAGAAGTCGACCAGTTTGTTGCGCGTTAGAGTATTCGTTCCTCTGCACGCCAATAAAACTCAATGTCATAACAATGTAAAAACGAGTAGTCATGTACCAAAAACCAAAAGTAAGTGTACCTTTCTTAAATGTTGCGGAAACTTGTTGCAGGTATGATGTTGATCTGAAAGCGACGGGCGGCGATGGCAAATTTCTCTGGAGTAGCACGAATCACTCCGTGGGGATTGTTACACAACAGGGAAGGGCGCACACGCATAATATGGGATCATTTGAGGTGTCGGCGGCGATGCAGAAGAACCACAACAATCGAGAAACTGCAAAGTAAGTGAATTGTTTTGCATTTCAAAGGCGGATGTTAAGTTTGTGTGTTTTTCTAAAGATTTAGCATCTTACCACCATCAAAACTTGAAATCGTCGAATTCGTAATGGAAGCTCCAATTGGCACGATTGTGTTTCTGCATGTTGCGTTGTACGTTGAGAAAGAAGGCGGCTCGCAAATTCCAGTCACGCGCTGTCAAGATCTCAACTTCAAGGTGCGCACCAGCGATCCGAAGTTTGTCTATCGCAAGAATTCGTTTATCGACGTCCTGGGGACTGCATGCGGAAACATTGCCATCTTCAGCAGTGAGGTGGGCACGGCGAAAGTTACCGTTAGCTATCAAATAGGGGAAACTAATCTACAGGATAGCGTAACGCTCACTTTCTTTAAACCCCTGAAATTGCTGCAACCGACTGGCGTCATTCTGCTTGCGGTTGGTTCCGCTACCAATTTGATTTTTACTGGTGGTCCGCGTAGTCGCAATGGCTTGCAGCAGGTGGAAATCGAAACCTCTGGGGATGAATATGTTGAAACCACTGATGAGTCCTCCCAGCATCAAATGCCACTTGACGATGAATATACGGTAGTTCATGTGTTATGTCGCAAGTTGGGTCAGAGCAATATCACCATGAAGATGGTCAATCCACCCTCCATTCCGAACTGTCGCAATCAAGAGGCCGCCACTACCGTGACGGTTATCTGTGGCAAGCCCCGAAAGTTGGAGATTCAGCCCGAAATCAAAGTCGCCGATGCCAATTCGTGCCCCATGGATTTAAGCTCCGAGCGCGTGATTGTCCAAAGCGATCAGGAGATCGATCTCATTATACGAGTGCTGGACGACGAAGGACGGGAGTTTATGAATGTCTCCAGCCTGAATTTTGTGTTTGACACTGAGCCCTCGGACAAGGCCGAGATTGGCGAGCCGACGACTGTCTTCGAGCGAACTGGCGTGATTGGCTCAGCTGTGTACGCAAACAAAAGCTATCAGCTGGTAACGCCCAAGATTGACACCGGTGAAATACTTTTCACAGCGAGCATCACTGGATACAACGACGACGTGCTGAAATTCAATAACATAAAAGCCGAGTGTCCGTATTTTGCGGACGAGTTGGACGACGCGCCTTCTTATATGCCAATCAACGCTTCCATCTCGCTGGTGTTGGTGGACGACACCGTGGTGACGCCCAGCGAGATCTCCATCTACAAGCATCCTTCCAATAAGGTCCAAGTGGACGTCAAGCAGGGTTCGGGGTATTATTCCATTAGCATGACACGCGATGACATTGTGGAAGTGCAGTATTTAGAAAGCAGCCGAAAATTGGATATTACCCCATTGGCCAAAGGTGAGGTGTCCATCAAACTGATTGACTTGTGCTTGGTGAATAAGCCGGCGCAGATACATGTCAACGTTGTATCGATTCACATTATCAGAGCCGAAATGTCCGACAAGGTTGAGCTGGGCAAGTGCATTACATGCACGGTGAGTTTGTACGACGAGTCGGGTGACATAATGGAAATTCCCAATATGGATTTGATTGAAATGAATCATGCCATGGACAAAAACATTGCGAATATTGAGCGCCTGGTGACGCCGATTTCCATGCTGTTGCCGGGACAGTTGGAGTATGTCCTTTCCGGCGTTGAGCTGGGCGATACCAAGTTGATCTTTTACATCGGCGATCCGGACTTTGTGGGATATGTGACGAGCGATCCCATGGATTTGCAGGTATTCCCACCGCTCAAGATTCAGCCGCGTGTGATGATACTCGCTGTGGGCGCAGTTATGCAATATTCATGCAAGGGTGGGCCGCAACCATCGTCGGATATGGAGTTTGTTGCCGATGATGACAAAACCGCGTCGATCTGCACACATGGTGTCGCTACTGGGCTGGTAGTAGGAAAAACAAAAGTCGCTGCGAAAGCAGTGGGCGCCACACAAAGTGGGCAAAAGATAATATACACTGAGGATACCGCCGAGCTGCAAGTCATTAACCTAGCCGGTATAAAGGTTACTGCACCTGCCACGAAGGTAAAGGTCGGTGCGAAAATACCAATCTGGGCTAGCGGACGCCCCGAACAGATCACCCCGTTGATTTTGGCTACTATCAAGCCGGCGATAATGTTCTCATGGAGCGTGCAGGATGCTCACATTGCGCGAATTTACGATATTATTGAAAATAACAAGGTGGATGCTCCTAGCCCAAACTTGCCGTTTGTTCGCCTCATGGGTTTGCAAGCCGGATCAACGATAGTCTCGTTGAATGCAACAATGCTTGGAAATAAAAAGACGACGATATTCACTTCGACTCTGGAGATTGATATTGTGGACACGCTGCAGCTCAATGAGCCAATAGAACTTGCGGAAACTTCGATTTACATGACGCCCAACTCTCAGACGCAGCTCATCACCAACGCCGAGTACAATGACTACGAGATCACGTATAGATTAATGAGCGATGCTCCCTTTAGCACTGAGGTGCAGTACAAAAGCCCGTCAACGATGAACATTGCACAAGTGACGAGCACTGGTTTGGTGAACACTAACTCTCTCACCGGAACCGCTATTATTCTTGCATCATCCGTGGATCAAACGGGAACCAAACAAAATTTGATTATCCCCGTTGAGATCAAGCCCGTGCACTATATGATGTTGACTTTGGGCGGTAGCTGGACTTTAGCATCGAATGGATTGTTCACTGTTCCGCTGGGCAGCGAATTTGATGTGGCAGTTGCCTACTTTGACAATATGGGCAATAAACTGATTTCTGCCGGCATGGAAACGAACATGAAATCGTCCCGAAGTGATCTCATCACATTGCATCGCAAATCCAATGATTCGTTTACAGTGTCGACGAAGAAACCGGGCATTACAGTCTTGCAAGTTATCTCGGACTGCAACGAGAGGATCATGGACTATATAAAGTTGAATGTTACACAGGTTATTCGTCCATTTTCCAATCAACTAGTAGTAGGTGATGTTATATGCTACAACACGCCGATCAAGATGGATGCTGAATCAATATGGTCGAGCTCGGATCCTACCGTTTTCAATATTGATCCGCACACTGGCATTGCAGTAGCGTACGCTGCGGGAAAAGCCACCATCTTTCACAGTTACCACATGGCTTCACCCATTCAGGTCACAATCTCTCCAATTGGAAGTATTAATCTAGTCGCACATAATACAACATTCACCAACACGCAAGAATACAAACTGCACGTGACTATTCAGTCAGTCGATAATGTACGCGTGGATAATTTATTAACCAGCTACGACTGCAGCGCGAATTTCTGCTGTATTGATGTGCCATCGCCGATAACATGCGCGCTCACCTTTGATAACTCTGCCATATCGCCGGATTTGTTTGAGGTTAGTTCGCTCTTTGATGTGGAACTGGGTAAATACTACTGTAGCATTATGCCCAAACCGGATATGGTGCAAAAGGGACACTCACTACCAAAGAGTGATGCTTATCTAGTAATTACAGCAGAGGATTCGGATTGCGTGCCGAAACAGGTGAAACTGAGCTTTGTGCCAGGGATACAGACGCCGGAAGAAGTGACTATTGATGGAAATACGTTAGAAGGTACTTTGGTGATTCAAGGTGCGCCGGAAGCGCTGGCCACGTTGACGGTGCGATCGAAGGATGAAGACACCTTGTGGGTTGGACATCGGCAGCAGGAGGGCTCTAAGCTGACGTTTGATGTGCAGGTGCAGAACATGGAGAACGTGGACGCATCCAGTGATGAGCTAATGTTAGAGGTGGAAGCCATCAGTAGCGATCAAAAGCTTCTAGTCGGTGTCAAGATTGACGAGGCTGATCGTGGCGCTGGTGTCTGCGGCAAGCCTGAAAAGTCGCTGCTTAATGTTCTGCATAGTAACAGATTTGTCTTGAGCGTCATCTTGGGATTTATTCTAATGATTTCTTTATGCACCTACAGTGAGTATTTTTTTCGCAGAAAGTTTAAGGGAAAACTAATACTGTATTCCTGTATAATTTATAGCTTACTTGAATTACGTTCAACAACAACCGGCAATCAACATCAATGTAATGCCTAGTCCTATAGCGGCAAGTCATGGTCATGGATCACCCGCGAGGAGCTACAACCTCAGCGGCACTCTTGCACCATCGATGACGATGGTCGATCCATCGCGCACTCCACCAGGATTGGATCAGTCTTGTTACTGTACGAGAAGTCCTGAGATTCGACGAAATCGACGCTACTTGTAAGAGACATTACGCGTGTGCCATTTCTCAGTTGCTGCGTTAATTTTTGCATCATCACCTATACCTAAACGTAATTGACATACTTCTACCTCTTCTTGATCAATGATTTTTGACTGCAGCTGGTGACTTGAAGGACCATTCATAAAATTTAAGTTAAATATTTAATGTGTTTGAATTTTGCTACTAAATTGTATGTGTTCATTGTAAATTACATTGTGATGTATTGTGAAGTAGTCTGCAATGAGCAGTCTTCAAATCAGTATGTATTTTGTTAAAATTGCAAAAAGTGTTCTTTGTACATACAACATACAACATACCATATACTACAAAGCGTTGTGATCTGTTCGTGTAAAAGAAATTGTAAGGACACTTGCGAAAATATTTTATTTGCAATTGTTTCCCTGTATCCTGTTGATTTAGCAGCGCAATTAAAACTTACAGCGTCGAATATCGAACCAGACGAAGTCGCAGACGAGTCGATATTCGTCGAGCCAAGCCAACCAGCCGCAAAAAACTGCTTTCTCATGAGGCGAGCCGCCCGCCGCGTCGTCGCGTCGAGTCGACGGTTTCTTGCCGGCTGAATATCGTGTTTTGCTCTCTATCAGTCGTTCTCAAACATTTCCCCGCAGGAACCGACAATATTTCACAATTCATTGCATTTGGGGCATTGGCCACGCCCCAGTGCATCTAAGTTAAAACGTTGTACAAGCTGTTAATGTGCGAAACATGTTTACAAATTAGTCGAGTGCCGAAAGTGGACACGAACAGTTTGAGAACCAATGGGCCAGACTAAAAATAGACGCCGCGCCGCCGGTCGAGACTGCGGTAGAGGCGGTGGACTCGAACGCCGGCTCGACGCGACGCTTCGACGCCGGCAATGGGGGGAAAACCACCACAGGCGGCATGTCTGCGTCGACTCGACGCGTGTTTTTTGCTTTCCGCGACTCGGCGTCTCCGACCAGTTTATTCGGGGCTTTAATGCGCACAGGTCGCACCGGCGAGGCGCGCTCGCGTTGCAATTGAAACAATGAGCAAAATCAGTTCGGAACGCTTGATACAAGCCGTGCAGGAGCGTCGCTGCATTTGGGACATGCGGCATGTTGATTACGGCGATAGGCAAAAGCGAAAAATCGCGTGGGAGGACA
The DNA here is from genome assembly GCA_030264215.1 of Geostiba sp. GC000077. Classification (NCBI taxonomy): domain Eukaryota; kingdom Metazoa; phylum Arthropoda; class Insecta; order Coleoptera; family Staphylinidae; genus Geostiba; species Geostiba sp. GC000077. The sequence continues at coordinate 1,413 of JARJDQ010005269.1, read as the reverse complement.
TTGCCAGTTTGTTTTTGTATCAGAACGCGAGTGCCGAGGACAGGAAGCAAGTCGGTACGTTTAATTTTCAAATTTCAAATGTGATCTTTTTTCTCTAAATGTGAATCCCAAGAAATCTTTCATTTCCTACCTGTCTTGCACCTATTTGAACTTCCCAAGTATAGATGGCGTTAATTTGACTAAAAACGCACTTTTTAGGAACGTCTGCCCAATTAAAGTGGAAACATTTACGTGATCGCTACGCAAAGGATGCAAAACTTCGAAATGTTCCAACGGCGATTGGAGCACGACAGAAGGCGCCGTATCTGTACAAACAGCAAATGTCCTTCCTGGAAGATGTGATTGACACCGCAGCCAATGACAATGACAGCTTTGGTAAACCAACACATCCGGGATATCCCAAAAGAAGAAAATCCGATCCGGCTGATGGAAAACGCCAGGCAACGAAGAAAGGAGCTGAAATTCAAGATGACGACCGCCATTTTCTTTTGTCGCTGGTGCCCTGGATGAGACACATTCCGCCGCAATTCAAATTCGCTGCACGCATGGAAATGTTGCAGTTGGCAAACAGATACGCCATGGTACCTACGCTTTCCTCCATCACCGGAAGTCAATCTGCATCGTTACCGCCTTCGCATTTGTCTTTGTTGTATCCCATTCCAACACCGCCATCGCGATCACCCGAGGATCGAAAATTTGGGTCCGATGAAGGTTCTGATGTCAGTTTGTACTAATTTCAAGCGTAACTTTAAAATATAGACTTATTTTTGGCAACAATTATTTAATATTCCCCGAATATACTGAAGGCGGGAAACGAGGAGAAATAAATCCAGTTGAATGAAACGGTTTGGACATCGCATGTATTTGAATAGTTTTCATAGTGTTTGTTTTTCATATATCATCCATATTTATATATAATCTGTTTTTCATAATGTAATCATATATCTAGTTGTATCATATATCATATTTTAAATATATATATTTATTAAATATTTGATAGAATACTCGACACTCTTCTCATCTTAATATTTTTGTTTTAAAGCTATGCAGCAATTTATCAATTGTTTTTATATCAATTTGATGACAGAATGTATTTCCAACGCACATCGACCATCTCAATTCATCACCGCCGATGCCGATGGAAAGAAACGTATAAAACGAACGTAAAATGGCAGTTAAAAACTACTACATACAATATACGTAGAAACGATAACATCTCTGTTTTGAAAAACTGATAACACCTACTTTCATTATACATTATACAGGGTGTAACAAAATTGGCGTTAATTTGACTAAAAACGCACTTTTTAGGAACGTCTGCCCAATTAAAGTGGAAACATTTACGTGATCGCTACGCAAAGGTTGCAAAACTTCGAAATGTTCCAACGGCGATTGGAGCACGACAGAAGGCGC
>JARJDQ010005260.1:0-23059 GCA_030264215.1 Geostiba sp. GC000077 | reverse complement strand
TGGGGGACTCTAGCGGCGCAATGGTGTTGAGTGAAGGAGAGAGGGGATATGATCTCCCTTACCCACGTGCAGTTCGAAACGTCAAAAATCGGTAAGGTTCCAGCGAATTCACTATAGTGAGTGGTTGTTATCTTCTTTAATATTCATCTGATAAGTTATGTTATTAATTACGCGTCCTCCTTGATTTCTAACAAATTTTCATATTTTTAGGCCTGAAAATGTACGATTTCTTAGATCCAAAGTTCTCTCCAAAAGTTAAAACATCTTCAGCAGCTTTTGATGGCTTTGAAGTGACCAATCTAATCAGTGACGACTCCCGAACGCGCGCTAGAGGCTTCATGGCCTTCACATCAATCACACCACCAGTTGACATCCACTTTGAGTTCATCTGTGATATAGCTATTCGATACATCATATTGCAGACCACTGTAGGGTCTCACAAAACCATTGGAATTGAGATACTGGCAGGAGAACACCTAGTATCCCTTGGCAAACAAACTTATGAGACAGCACCTGGCCTCATCTATTGTGATTCCAAATTTTACAACAAACAGAAGCCTCCAACAACCAACACAGACTCTTATCACATAGCATACTTCAAGTCATTCCAACATAGAGTATTTACAAGTACTAATAAGTTATGTGTGAGAATAATAAGAACAGATAGCAGGTCTGTGCCCTGTTTGGGTGATGTGCAAGTGTGGGGATACATTGCAAAGAATTGTTCCAAGGAGACCAAACACACCGTACATAGAATTATAAATAGCAAATCAGAGAACATTGAGGGTACTACGAGTTTAAAGACTCCAGAAAGTATTTTAGCAAAGAAAAACTGTGATTTTAGCATACCTGAAGACTTTAAAGACGCGTTGACCTATGAAGTGATGGCGTTGCCGATGACATTACCAAGTGGCAACACAATTGATCAATCTACCCTAGACAAATGCATCAGTAATGATGCAATGTACGGCAGGAAAGCGGTAGATCCATTCACTGGTTTGGAGTTTTTGCCAAGCAGAAAACCGGTGCTAAATGTCCCTCTGAAAAGCCGCATTGATTCCTTCCTGTTAGAGCATGGTAATCAAGAGGAAACCAAATGTATTGCGCGTACTCTGGGCACGTCTACTCAGGCGTTAAAAACTCCTCAATTAAAGAATAAAATTGACGAGATACTACCAAAAAGGCGAAAAGTAGAAGTCGAATCCACTTCAGACACAAATTTGGACGATGCAATCGCGAATGTTGTTAATAGTGCCGGGTTTATGTGTTTTACTAAGAATACTACTCAGAATACTACTGGTTCCATGCAGAAAATGTGTGCAAGGTGTAAAGGCAAATTGAATTTGTACGAAATCACTCGATGTGGTCATTTGTTCTGTCGGCCATGTTTGTATTCCATGTGCAATTGCTGTGGCGGCTGTAAATTGAGATTTGTGAGCAGTGATATTGTAAAAGTAAAGTAAAAGTTACATGAAACAGAATAAACTCTTAAAACTTGTTGGTATAGTCATATCACTCATATCACATTTTTTTACTTAGAAGTTAAAATCTCCGCTTTGTGAATCATCATAATAAATAAAATAAATCTTGTTTCGTTTACAACACTTTAAGGTAGTAATAGTTATCCGTTTGCTGCTTGGCCAATGCGAGCAGACAGAGGAAATAGTTGCGGCTCTGCGGGCTAACATAGAACGTCATCATCGTGGCCTCGTCAGATCTCCTGCCAGAAGGAGACCCCGTCGGCGACACATCCGGCGAGATGCTCATCTCGGAATGCTCCGGACTGTCGCGATCGGTCGGCAGCTGCATCAGGCCGACGGTGCTGCGCACGTAGTCGGCAACGCGCGCCCTGCACGCCGGATCCATCTCCAGCACCACATCGTCCTCGACGATCTTCGTGACCACTTTGGGCGGCTCCAGCTTGAGGCACAAGAGCGTGGGATCATTGTTGTGCGTTCCGGAGAGCTCCGCCAGGCTGAGGACGCGCTGCGTGAGGTCCTCGTCGATGTCGACGATGATGAGCGCCTCGGAGGTGAGCACCAAGGCCACGGCGTCGTACTGCGCCACATTCGTAATGGCGGTGGCCTCAGTGACGAACAGTATATTGCTTTGCGTGATCGTTTGCAGAAATTTCCATTTGTACTTGACGATGGAGTTGGTGGACGAGTAGATGTGATTGAGCACGGGGGTGGTGCGGGGTTCAGGCAGCTTATTCCATCCGGCGCCTTGCAGAAGTCCTTGGCCAGTGAGCGCTACCAACTCCGCAGCGCCACTTAGAGGCTTTGTAAAGACTCCTACAATGCCTCTGCCAACACCAGCGACTAGGGAACGTGGAGACGCACCTTCCGCCATGACACTCTGCAGGGGATGATGCGCAATGCCACCAACAGCACCCAATAAACTAATACCAAGCCCAGTCATACCCTGCACAAACCCTTGTGTCAATCCCTGAGGTCTCTGTCTTCTCGACTCTTCAGTCCTTCGCAAGTGCTCCTCATCCAAGGTTAACCTATCCAAGTTGCGTGCAACACTTGACGCTAGCTTCGTCACGGATTGTAGCGTTCCCGCAGTAACATGCTTCATCAAACTCGCCGATCCATAAGAAACTCCCCTCAAGAAAGCCCAAGGACCCTGCACCAACCCGTGATAGGGCAAACTGACAAAGTCCCTCAACCCTGAACCCATCGCTCGCGCAAGCCCCCCAGGACTGCCAATCAGCTCCAGGGAACTGACCACCCAACCAGCGCCGAAAATCGCCCCCGATACATAATGCATCGTCATGGCGTGCCCCAATCTATAATAGGTAGTAAAAAGCCGCTTCTTGTCAAACCTGCCAAAGTTCAACGGCGACTGATCCAGGGCTATGTAGAGCTTCACGGAAGCGTGGACGGAGAGAAGAATTGATATCTCATCGATGCTGAAGTTCTTCAGACGTACGGGACGCGCCAGCATCGACGAGCCATATTTTAAGTGAAGGGGTACCGGAACACAAGTTGATTTCACACGGTAGTTGCTCAGATTTTTCTTTGGCGGCCAGATGACCAACTTGGTCGGGTGTAGTATTGTCAGGTATTCCATCAGTTTCATTAGGTAAATGTCTTCGAGGAAGATCGAAATTGGTTGGACTTTGATATGAATATCACAAACATCTGGCAAGGAAACACGCTATTAAAAAACGCGATAACCAAAGGAAAATTTTGTTACAATTTTTTTTACCTGTAATGTTTTCATTTAGAAATGCATCCCTCCAGTTCTCCACGTTCATATCCATTCGTATCACATTGTTTTCTTGAGCGTCGTAGATCAACTGATTGATAGGCACGTTGAATCCTCGCAGGTTCACCTTAGGCCCCTCCTCCTGACTTACCAATATCACAGGAAAATCGTACGACCCCCTCGTGAAGAGCTGATTATCAATTTGGACGTTCGCAATACTGAGGCAGATCTGCGAGATTTCCGCGCGCGTGATCGTAAATGCAATGTTATCGCAGGATATGCTTATAACCTCTTTGCGTTCAGCGCCGCCATTTTCCAAATCCCCGGTGAGCGTAAACGTGAGCCCTTTGAAAAATGCCAATACTCTGATTACTCGTTGCTTGGTACCTGCTAATCTTGGCGTGGAGACCTCCTCATCGTAGTCTGCATACATTCCCGGATAATCTGCGTATCCTTCCGGCGCTAGTAACATCATATTATCAGTGGAGATGCTAGACTTTACTGACTCCTCAGCGCTGAAGTACGAAGTCGCTGCGGTTGCGGTGCTCTCGGGATAGCCGATTTCTTTGCGCAGCAACTTCGCTTCGCTTTCATGCAGAGATAATCGAACGCGAATATCCCTAGCGCTGATTTCCACTTGGCTTACAGACTCGATGCGAATCTTAATCGCATGTGCTGTGTACTGCACCACTGCCTTGATATCCCCGTGATATGGAATCCGCACGAACTGATCGTTGAAGTTCGTTACGTTAATCGGCGTGGACCAAATTATATTTTCCAGATCGCTCTCATCGCTTGCGGCCAAGACCAACATCTCCGGATAGTTCAACTGCGGCAAGTCAGGGAACTTCTCACTAACAACCGGCATGCTGTAGTACGTGGAAGACTGATTCTCCACCGTGCACCACCAGTTTATATGTTCGCAGTCATTTGCCACCACTGATTGGTCGTTCTTAAACTGCGCGCAAAAAATTTTCGTACCGCATCGGTTTTCCACCAATAATTGCGGGTGCAAATCATGATGGGTTGCTAAATACGCCTGTCCTTTGTATTCCTGCGCAACGAGCACAATCGGCACACTGCGAGTCTCGTATGGTACAGCGATGCTTCTGCGCGCTATCAGCTTGTCAACGCGAATGGGGCAGGACCATCCATAGCGGAAGTTCGTAGAGAAGGACATGTATAGCGCGAATTCAGTGCTGCCCTGGGAATTCTCCAAGAGCAGCCATTGCATTATTGGTATTCCGCTATTCCTGCAAGAAGTATAATATAGGCACTCAAATATACAAAACTAAGGAGCTAGTGGCTACTCAGACAATTTGACGCAGAGATTTTCTTGTGTCCTCGTGTGAATAGTAACTTACTTTTGTTTGTTTTCATGTTTATTTTACACTTACGTTTTGTGCAGTTGCGGCGGTAAAACAAACGCATGTCTATCATACTGCAGCGGAAGATTAACTCGATGGTTCCCATCAGGCACCGCGAAGCACATCACGTAGAGCTGCATCTTCAGATGGTTAGTAAGCACGTGCGACGAGGTCATCCTCAGCAGACGTATCTCATTATGTATGGAGCTCATAATTGTCACGACGCAAATATACGGCTCACAATTCACCACCGTCCTGATATGCCCATCGAAGGGAATCGTCCCAGTGATCGACGGCATGTAAAACGCCTGGGACCAGTTTGATCTGGCAAGTTGCAGTGGATTGGAGACGTTCCAAGTGCTCCCTAGGCCAACACCAATGCAAAATGTCTCATCCAACTTTGGTGGTGCAATAATCCCATTGTGATTGATCCGACACAACTCCTTCTCATTAATGAGTATGGCAATTTGACATCCGAGCATGTTAATCATCAACGACCACGGTAAAAGTTCAATGAGCAACGAGCTCGAATGAACTGAAGCATTCTTATACCTTACTTGCACGTGCGTTAAGGGTTGATCATCCGCTTCAAAGGTCACATCTTCATAGTCATCCTTGAAGTACGGCCATGGATGCTTATCGTACTCCTCTACAGCTGTCAAAATCTCAGCGACATCCTCCTTTTCAACCTTTTTGAAAAACTGCTTCTGATCCACTAAGCTGTAGTTTAGTGGAACGTAGGGATTGGAATCTGTGAGTGCGTTCTCTAGTTGGAACGTAAGCTGATGGGAATGATCAATCGTCCCTGGACAATACAACTGCTGCAACTCGCCATGCCCCATGACAGAAGACTCCAAGTGGACATTCAAAGTAGGTGTTTCAATGTGCACCTTGGCGCTGATGGGCAAGTTCGAGCGAATCATGAACAACGGCCAGAGCATCGCGAGGATCTTTTTACCCTCTGGATAATTTTGTATGACTATACGACACCAGATGCTCAGGAACTGACCGCGTTCCTGCAAAGGCACCTTCACTAACCACGGTTGTGCACATTTCGTATTTTCTAACAGTGGTATATCCCCTGACCAGGCGGACTCTAATCCGTAGAAACGCAACCTCAAAAAGTAAGTTTTGCTAGCATCGAGTAACATGCTAGGCGGTGAGCTTTTCCCTCGAATGATAGTGCTGGGCGTTAGTTTAAACTCGCGCTCCTTTTCCTTGGTCACAGCTTGCACTACCTTCATCTCAAAGTGCTCCAATAAAGTGTTGTAGATGTAAAACTGTCCGGAGAACGTGACCTGCTTCTGAGTAGCCGAGAGCGACACTACTGTAACGATAATTTGAGCATTGTCATCCGCCATCTTGTAGATCGCAGTGCCATCAACATCTATGGTAAAGGGTTCAGACCACAGCAAGTTTCTATTCTCCTCCATTGCAATTCGCAGGACTTGTTTGCACTTTTGTGACCGCCAGGAATATAAATGGCAATACCTCGATGGTAAAAAGATATCTTCAACGCCCGCCTGGCCAAAACGCAGATTCAAGTTGGTATCGTTGCAGACAACGTATCTGGTCAATATGATAAAATCACTGCTATCCGAGGGCTGCTGCCAGTTCTGTAGGACTTCGCCCCAGAGCTGCGCGCTTACAGCCAAGGTATGCGAAGCACTAGCACCGAAGAGCATCTTAATAGGTTGGGACATTACATTTATTCCCATGGTTTTAGCCAAGGAGATTTCAAACTTGAAGGCGAAGGGTTCAATGAGCTGCTGGAGAGTGAGATAGGCATAATCCAAGATGGCGCACTTTGCGTTACAGTTGATATCGAACACGGCCATTTCGAACTTCCACGTTGCAAGGTACGCATTCGCATTGTCAATGGTTACGGTCAAAAAGGGCTGGTATTCAGGAACAAACAGATCCGAATAGAACTTCTTCAGCTCCTTCGGCATCACGTAAGTCGCCCTCTTATCGAAGTAATTTATAAGATTCACATTTACCGAGGCAATGTGCACTGCCAACGTCAGCTGTGGAATTAAGTTCTTGTTGAAATAAGAATCAACGCGTATGCAACCTGCTAAAGCCCTCGGGCTAATCAGAACTCTAGACTGGTGATACTCTTTGACCATCGGCTGTGTTAACACCACCCTCCAGGTGCATGCTACTGCAGGTTGCGGATAATTCTTAGGAAGCTCCAAATGGCACATTTCAGTTTCAGACAGATAAAACTGCGTGTACGTCTGATAACAGCCATGACAATCGGACCAGTACTCCAGGTGACATAAAATCTGCTCATCCTCCTCGTTTCCGGAGCTAATCTTAAACGGCACCGGGAATACCCTCACTTTGGTGAGGGCTCGTGGTTGAGGATATCTCCAAGCCATCGCCGAGACGTTCCGATTCCAAAAGACAACTTGATAGGGTAAAGGAAGCTCATCAATGTTGTTGGTTACAGAATCAACAAAGTGGAAAGCACCTGCTCTGAGGTCATCCTTATAGTGTTGTTCCTTTTCAGTCACTGGCCCTTTTGGAGGTTCCTTTGCTTTTGCAGAGGGGTCCTCTGAACTCCACGGGAGGTTCTTCATAAAATCCTGTACATCTTCCCCGAGACCTTGGAGATATAATATTTGATCAGGGCTTATGTCCACGACGATGGAGTCACTCTCAGCCGAGATTTGTATCTGGGGACTCGAGTTTACAGATTGCCAGGACTCCCAGAACAGGGTAACCTCAAAGGAGACACTCCAGGGATTTAATATGAGCTTTAAAGCTTGTGTTCCTTCAGAAACAACTCCAATTGTCATGCAATCAATGTTCGTTGTGTTGAGAAGCTTCTCCGGGCGGTTGTTTATTGAAAGGTTGTTGGTTAAGTTGCACAAGGACAACTGGACATCCACATAGTGCTTAGTTTTCATTGCCAGAACAACCTGCGATATTTTAAGGTTTATTATCGCGAGACCTATGAACTTCCTTTTGATCACTTCGTACTTTAGATAGTGTTCACCTTTGGAGCTGGTTTTCGGGAATAATGGCGGATGTTTCACTTGCACGATGTCTATATCCTTTGGCACTGTCACTGGCACAGGTACAACGATATTGCCGAGGAACTTATCCTGGATTTGCAGGAGATGTGACCACAGCGAGAGTGAGCATACGATTTTCGTTGGTTTCGAGAAGTCTACATCTAACGTGGCTGGCTTGCCAAGTCCCTTAGTTAACTTTAAGGTTAGAAACGCTGGAAGCACGCCGGTATCAGGATGCGGTTCGCCGGACAGGGTGTTGAGGAGAAACGTGTCAAAATCGTCCTTGGTGGGAATCCCCCGGAGGAATTTACAACCTCCATCTCCACTGTTCACTTTAACGCAGACATCGTAGCAGGACACTTGAACTTTCCTCCCGAGTTGTGTATCCGACATAAAAGCATTGGGCTGGGACAATGAAGCGTACAACAGAGGGATGAATCTTCTCACTTGGGTCTTTTCATCGATGACGCTTTCCTCTTCAGAAGCTTCGTAGCCTTTATCGCTTTCATTTTCCTTGAAGAATCGTGACAACTCACTTTTTCTCGATGCTTCAAACCCATACAGAACTAAAGACACTGTTCCGCCGGTAATTAAGACATCCAGAGGGATATATGTTGAATGTGTGGAATGACTAGATTTAGCAAAGACTGGTGATGTCGGCATAAGCACGGATCGTTCACTGACCTCGCTCATTTTTCGCAGGGGGCCGCTTTCCTTGGTCTTCAGCGAGAAGGAACTTCTGAGATCGGAGGTTTCAATGCCCGAGTCCTTAGTAACATCAATCTCAGTATCAAACTCTTGGGAACCTTCAAAACCCTGGTGGTAAATCGGATAAGGAAAAACTACTTTCGATGACCTTGAAACATCATCCTCGGCAAGGAGGACATCAAAAACCCCAATGCTTTCTTCTGTGAGGGCCATTATCAATTTTATTTGGTCCAGGGATACGGTAAAGTGAATGTCGGAAATAAAATTCACCTCGATGGAATGTCCACAGATAATATCACTCTTGTAAATCATCGCTGGTGCGTAAATAACGGATATATCAAACTTCGATATCAACGACCAGTAGGTGATATCTGGACTAACGTTGAGCTTCCCTTTGCCTAGATTATTCCACTCCAGGGCAGGATTTTCACTCATTGTCTTCAAAACAGACATAGACTTCCCACGATGCCGCAATAGTTGGCTTATCTCAGTCCATGAGCCACTATTCATGCAAATCCCATTAATATCCAGTTGGTACTGACGATCCTCCATTTCGCTCCCTGGAACATTCAATATCCTCGCTTGGGCAGCTTGTTGATAGATATCCGGTCTACAGGGTGTGCGACAGATTGGATTCACTGCGCTCGGTGATAAGTTAATCCTGTTAACTTGAAACACGGAGGTGTTGTGCATAGTCCCCGACTTCCCCATATCAACTGAAGGCATTATCACTCTGAATCCATTGAACTCAATGTAGGTTAGTGGCAAGTTCCGATTACTCAGAACGAAGCTACTAGATGAGGATACCTTCCGCGGTTGTGACTGTGGTGATAAAGCAGGTACCTGTAGCAAAGGTTCCAGGACCAAGAAGTAATTTTTTAGTGTGACTGGTGACACCAACAAGTCTATTGGTTGAATGCTTAGCATTATCTCAGTCATATACCGGGAGTGAACAAACTCAACCGGATGGTCATCCTTTGCATCATCCTTCGCGATGTTCTTATTCATCTTGTTTGCCCCCCACAGGGAATGTGTATGTTGGCAATTCGCTCGTGTTACCGTGATGTTAGCGAAACTAGTGTCCTCCTGACGATCCGAAGTTGCTGTTTCTTCGTTAACCCGTAGGACTAGCCCTAAAAACTCCCCCGGGCGCCATTTGTCTTCACTGTCTTTGACATAGTGCATGATGCTCGCTGAACCGATCTTGCTCTTCAGTTTTAGGTAGACGTTTTGAAAGTCCAAGGAGCTAACAATGTCCTCGGCGTCGATCACAAATTTAAGGTTAGGATTTGGGTCAAGATTTGATTGCAATGAGCGGGCATTTTGCGCAGAGTTATCCCTAGCGAGAAGATTCACAGTAAAACGCGTGATGGTCCATTGTATCCATGCTGTGAGCTTGATATTATCACTTTCGAGGTTATCCATCGGAACGTGCGGCTGTTTCTCAGAGGAATCCACGCTTTCCTTAAGGATCGTCGGAGAAAGGTTGGAACCGCCATGTGTGGAAGGTATCTGCGGAGTGGGGCCTATTTTCAACACCTGCGACTTTGTTTCAGGCAGGATGTTATACGAAACTTCGATAAGACCATGTAGAATACTCGCAATCAGACAGACTTGCGGTTCAGATATTGATACAACTATCGGAGTCATGTCAATGTGAACGCAAACTCCAAAAGTACCTATATCACTTTTCTTGCCAGAGAAGTTGATCTGGAAGATGTTCTCCATGCTTTTGTAGTCTTCCTGTCCCAAGCTACTAATGTCTTGAGTTGGTTTACACGCTGATTTCGTGGACATTCCAACAGTTGAGGTTAGGGAAACGGGAGCTAGGCAATCGACCTTAACGCCGTTTTGCCACGTGTAGCAGGATAGATCCGCAATGTGCAGGTTCCACGGAAAGCTGGATTTGTTCACCGACCAGAAGTTATCCGGAAGGACAACCGGTAACTTGTTCAGGAACTGATTTAAGTTGTCTCTGTGCGATGAATTTCTTACGTACGCTGATGGTAGCGTAAAAACGAAGATATCCGGTGGATTTTCCTTCTTCATGGCTTCCTCCACCGCCTGTTGAATGCCCTGAGACCCTACCGCAGAGAGCGACTTCACGGGGAAGTAAATCGTACACTGTGAAACATCCCCATAAAATAGTAAGCCTTTCCATACATCAAACCACTTCTTCAGGAAGTTGTAGATCTTTTCCTGTGAGTCGATATCTTCAACACTTTCCTCTTTACTTATGGCGTTTAGAGATTGTGACTGTGACTTCTGCATGGGTGTAGACGTAGCTTGATCCAAGCTGCTGTGAATCGATTCGTAAGGAGTGCGACTTCTCCGCGGGGTTTCGTATACACTGTTGTCCGAATAAGTGCGGCTGAGTTTCCTCATTGGCGCCTCAAATAAGACCTCAGTCTTGACCGATTGAACCTTCGGGGTGTACAGCAACCACCTACACAAGAGCGGATCTATACAGATTTTGATCTCTTTGAGGTTGAAGAGTAACAATGGCGGGTGTGTTTGCTTCTCTGGACTGAGCGGCACTTGCACTGTTGCTGTCAATAACGCCTCTGTAGATACTGCTGCTTCATCGTCGTCTTCAAACTCCGGTCCGGAAATGATCAGGACTTGCTGAATCTCGCGCGTGGAGTAATGCGACGAGGAGCTGGTAGTCGGTAAGATGGATATGCTGCTGGATACGGCGGGTACTTCCGAAGTGTTGATAAAATCGATCGGTTCGATGATGAACGCTTTGATCGAGCCGAGGCTAGCGTCGATTGTCATTGTCGTTTGCGTGATGACTTTGTTATAGCGCATTCCTTCAACGCACAGTTCTAAGTATGCTAAACCTAAACGAAATACATCTTTACTCTTCGTCATTTACTTATAGGCAACTAAATATACAGAACTGCAGGTCTGTTTCCAAGTAAATGCAATACTTACGTACGCGAACGTATACACGCACGCGGCGCAGAAAAAGAAAATCTCAAAAAACTGATTGCTCCTAAACCATTGGGGCGATTTGAATTTTCTCTTCGGATTCTTGTTGCTAAAAAAAGCCGCCTCGTGAACTGTTTTTGCGCGGCCGCCAAAGGACGCCGTTCACACCCGGTAGTTTATTCCCGTTTTCTCCTAAACGATGTTCCCGAGGGAAACGCAGATGACGGCAAAACCCATTAAAAAGTATGCTTTATCATTGTGGAAATTTTTAACCCAATAGCTTTTCGCGTTTCCGTACACTAGGCAAAAATTAATGTTTACAATGTTGGTTTCCGTACACTAGGCGAAAAAGTAATGTTTACAATGTTGGAAATTGTGTCAAAATCATGTGTGGTCGGTACGGATTCTGGGCACAATTCCGGTACATGCCGTCTCAAGGGCTTTCAAATGCTGGCATTCCCGTTCGCCAGCAAATTGCACCTTGTGTGAAAATTGGTTGACAAAATGGCGTGTTTTGTGCGCGAACGAAAACTTTTTTTCTTCAAAAATTCATAACTTTCACACCCCTAAAGTGGCGAAATTAATGGTAGAAACGCTGAACGCGCGATGAGTTGCTCTTTCCGAGCATGTTACGCGCAGCCACCTCTGCCGCCTACGGTGGCGGTTGCAACAGTTAGAAATTTGAACGTTTACGCCCCCTAGCGGGCAAATGGTGCGTCGGAACGGAATGCGAAAAACGCCTTATATAAGGTTCGCGCCCACTTGAGCGTCGCGAGGCGAGGCGAGGCGTCGTTTTTCGTTTCGAGAAGTTTGCATAGTCAATGAATAGAGATGAAATTAATAGATTGAGGCATTTTAAAAGAGTGCTGTTTCCATATAAAATGCATGGTCACCAAGGTAATATCAACGACTCTAGGCGAAGCGAAGCGACGCGTCGAACGTCGGCGCGCGTCGCGAGGCGAGGCGACGCGTCGTTTTTCGTTTTGATAAGTTTGTATATTCGATTCGATGAGTAGATGCATTTTACAAGAGTGTTCTTTCCATATAAAATGCATGGTCACCACGGAAATATCAACGACTCTAGGCGAATCGAAGCGACCGTCGGTAAGCGACGCGTCGAAGGTTTGACGCGCGTCGACGCGTCGCCTCGCTTCGATTCTCCTCGCTTCGCCTCTCCTCTCCTCGCGACGCACAAATGGGCGCGAACCTTTAGTGCCCCCTATCGATGTGCGCGTCTATACTGCGCATGCGTCGAACAACACTGCTAGGCAACGCGTACGGAAGTGTTTCATCTAGTTGGAAACATAGACCTGCAGTCTCTTCTGGGCCTACGTTCGGGGATAAATGAAAAGCACTGTATGCAATGTTCTCTAAGCCCAAGCAATAGCATAGGCAACCAAATACGCTAATTTCAAATAAACCACGCAAACTGTACTAATTTTAGGTTACAAATGTGCACTTACCGTGATTTCTCACTGAATCCGCCAGGAGTGAACTATTCCCAATACAATGCGCAGCGTCCTCGGAATCGCGCTTAATCAACTTGTCCAAAATCATGCTGAACATTAATATTTTCGGGTTTGTCCCAGTAATGGTAAAGCTCTCCGACTCGAATAAGCATTCATGGTGCGTAATGTTCGGATCGACCCAGTATTGCGGCATTAAAACCGTTTTCGTGTTGTATGAAGCATTACTCGGCGTGAGAATGGTTGTCTGCCGCTTGTTGATCAATAATCTACTGCAGAAGCCAATGACCTTGGCGGACATCTTGGAATAGCAAGCGTCGAACATGTGCGGTGGTGGATCAGGCAGTTGGCAAGTTGTGCGTAGTAATCGCTTAGTGTACATGGGATTAGTGATCTTCAAATCGACGCATTGACACTCGAACGTAATTTTAGGCAACTCCTGTGGCGCAGCACTACCGGTACTTGTATTAGAGACACTCGCCTGATGCGAAGACAACTTCTTACGCTTCTTGAACAAATTATGCTTTGTTGCTTCGAAGAATGGATGATCCATGAGCGAAATTTCAATGACTGGCGCGAGGAAAGTAAACTGCATTACACGATCAGGAATGTGCTCGTTCAAGGCGTCGTAATCATCTTCGGACGGTGGAAGCAAATCCGTCAACTCCGGCTCTGGCTTGGGAATGCTGTAGGGTAGGTAGTCGTAGGTAGATGCCGCTGCACGCAGGCTGCTCATGCGATGCAAAAACCCAGAACACAGGCGCAGCCGCAGTGGACCCACTACAATGCGCAGTAGCGCCCTCTCAGAGAGATTACTGAATTCCAAGTCGCTCCCAAGCTCGGAGAGACTTTCGCTTGTCATATCATCAGGGACAGTCAACTGATACAAGTAATCGATTGCCAGTGCTGGCGATCGCTCCAGTAAAGCCGCCTCTGTCGTGCTCTCAACGTGCCGATGCCAATTTACATGATACAGTTTCTTCTCGTTCTTGTTCTCCGGCGCTTCGGCGTCAAACAAGGAGTCTGTCTTATGCGCATCGGATACCTGCCCAGCTTTAAGATACTCCGACGGTGGGACATTTTCAAGGACATCTTGCACGGAGCAACTGCACTGGCCGATTGGCAAGAGGATCATCTCGCTGATGCCCATGCTCACCTGCGACCACTGCTTGCCGTGGAAGATCGACTCGGTGAAGATGCCCTGCAGGCGCAGCGTCAACAGCGGCCAGTACTTCAGCTTGCGCTGCGAGTAGTAGCCGCTTTTCTCATTGTGCGACTCGGAGACCTTGAACGTCAGCGAGGCGTTGTCCACGTAGAAGCCGATCTGTAACGTTGGGCCGAGATTGTGCATCTGATGGAAATCGATGTCGTCGTGGCTGACTGGCAGGAGCGACGGGACGAACGACCATGCCCAACCAGCAAGCGACTGCTTTTCAATACCATACTCTGATAAACGCCGATATGTTACAGGTTTCACTTACTAGTCACAATGTGAGGTTATGCACCAACCTGTTTCTGATGAAGCGTCGGCCTCGCGGAAAATATCATGATCACTCTTCAGTTGCTTTTGATGCAGAGCTTGCAGCAAGTAAATTAGACGCAGAAGCATTGGTATTTGTTGTTCAGTCATGCTAAATTCCATTCTATAAGAAAAAAATCAGATTTATTAGTTATTATCAACCACCACTGGCGGCGCCACCAGTCAATAGCATGGTGATCGTAAGGCACTGCTCAAATCTCTTTGAAACTCGCTTCAACATGTTAAATCGCCATATGAAACTCATAATTTGTGTTTCATCGTCTGAATAATCCTTAAATACTTCTTAAAGCAAGTGTTTTATTTCCAACTTACGAATTGCAATAAATATCGCATCGCGTTGTTGACGATTTCTTACTTCCAGCGACATTCGACCGCAGGAAATGTATCACCATCGAACAGCGATAGAGCATTGGCTCCTGATAAACATCAATCTTTCCCGACGCGTTTCTTTTGTCCAAGCACACTGTGAGGTCATTTATGGCAATTACTTTGCGCATCAGCAACTGTGACAAGTAAACATCTACAAAAACATGTTTAACATTTTTAATGTACATTGAAGGTGTGTTTACCTGTGTATGCAGGCTCCCATTTTTCATTAGCTGACTCAAAAGTCAACAACTTCACATTCATTGACAACACAATATCTTCCTCAACATATTTCAATATCAAATTGTTGCAGTAGATACGTATGTTGCTCACAATTTTGTTAATAAGCAGCTGAACATAACCTGGAGGTGCCTCAATCTGTTGCCTCTTGTTTGGATTCCTTTTAAATTTATCTTGTGCACTCTTCTCCAGACTAACTCTTGCACTGTCAGCCCCTCTCAACTTTAAAATGCATTCGATTGTGTTGATGGTGATGGTGATGGGTTCTGAGGCCAGCTTGGTCCATGGCACATGAATGAGGAGCTCGTGGATGTGGCCAGAGACAAAACTGAATGGCAGTTGCAGCTCCTGCTCGAGCACCTCCAGGCGCAGATCCAGATTGTGAAACGATGCGTCGCCACCCCATAGTGATACCTACGTTATCATTCTCAGTTAGCTGGGCAATGTTGGACTACTTTTAATGGTATGCTTGCTCACCTGCGAATCCTGTGGACGAAAATTTTTTATGTACTTGTCGACGTAGCTGAGCAGAATCGGCGTGATGTACGACTCTAGCTTGAACATTGCGCGCGAGTTGCCTCTCAGTGCTTCGGCCGCATTATCGCACTGGCGGCCACCGATTGCGCACCGATGTTTGCACGTTTACGTGGCTCTGGAGCAATCGCACAATCGCAGGCGACGAGAAAAGCAGATAAAAGCCAAAAGCGTTCTAGGTTAGAGTTGCATCGATTCCTACCGGTGGTTGTTTACGTTTAGCGGTTTCGCCCGTTTCGCCTGGTGCACCTGGTTGATGACGCCTCGCCGAACGATGCGATGACATTATCTCGGAGGAATCCCAAGGCCGAAACGATTCATCGATTTCGTTATCGAACGATTTGTAAACGCAAAACAATGCAAACTGGTAATTTGAATTTTCTGCAAAAAATTGACATTTAGGGGAAATACTTCAATCTAGGGACTTTTGAGTTGCCTTCAAATGAATATAAAACTTCACAAAACGTTGCATCACAAAATAAAAACACATTTTATTCTTGAATTCACACTTAATTATTGTTAATATGTTACTGTGCATCATACACAATTAAACCTCACTTAAATATACACTGCATTGATTGAATTAAAACTGCGTTTTAGGTACCTTTGTTACTCCGTTTACTAAAGTTGGTGTGAATAGTTCAAAACTCAAATGAAGTTATTATCTACAAAGTGTATAACTAAATTTCTCATGCGTCTAACTGCTTCTTTTGAGTTGTTATCAACAAAAAACACTTCGGCTGCAGATAATTTACCACTTGCAACATCGGACAAATCCACAACAGTATGTTTATCTTGTAGTAGAATGCCTACGCCGATCAATCCAAAGAGCAAACCGTAAATTCCATACTTAGCCCACTCCTTCTTTAATGTCGCATAGAAAAATATGCTTTTAATGTCAATATCCATAAGCTTTCCATGCTCGAGCAAGTTATCATAATAATACTCCAAGTAATGTTCGTAGTTATTGTACAGAGAGGCGTCTGTGTTCATGTAGATGACGTACGCAACGTCCATAATCACCGAAACGTGTCGCATTATTTGAAAATCAAAGATTTTCACGTCTTGCAGTTCTTTTCTTCCGTCCTAAATTTGTTAAATGTGTACAAACATAGATAAATACAAGAAACTGTAAAAATTGTCGATTTCTTTTACCTTTTGCGTATAATTAAACATAAAGTTGTTCAACCAACTGTCCCCGTGCGTGATAACAGGATTTTCCCACTCGTCCTCTTCTCCCACCATGTTGAAAAACTCCAAAATTTTCCCCTGTTTTCTAAACGCGCTGAGTCTTTCATAGTACTTCCGGTCTGTCTCTTCGCCATTGTGAAATAGACCGATGGCTTTATCCATCGCCAGTTCAAAACTCTTGAAAAACGCACGATCGACATAACGCGGCACGAACAAGTTATCTAATCCTTTGCTCAGTTTCGCGTATAACGTTGAATTCTGTTGTCGCATCGCGAAGGAAACAGCATGAAACTTGGCGTAGTTTTTCAATACAAGCTTCGTATGCATGCCATCTAGCGGAAGTTTTCGGTTCCATAACTCAAAACCATCCATTTTGATATTCCTCATGATTAAAAACTCTTTATTATCGTCCACGCTGGATGCGTAGTATTTTGGAACGGCGGTGAACGGATGTGGCACATCGTGCTGCTTTTGGAAAGCGAGAAAAGCCGGCATTACTTCTTCATAAAAGCGCACTTCACGCAAGTAGAGTTGATGCATGGGAAAGGTATTGCGCTGGTGTGGCTCGCGCTGAGCACATTTGATCACGAGGTTGATGACGTGTTGCGGGTTGCGTTTCGAGGTGATTTGAACCAGCGACATCTGGCTGAGATAGCCGTCGCCTTTATTCCCACCATCGTCGATGTGACATTCGGCATCGTTGATGTTTTCAGTCGCAGCGACTGTGTGCAAAATGGCCCCCACGGATTGATCTTCCAGTATACTCATGCTTGAAAAGTTACCGTTACCGTTACGTTACAAATTACAACAAACATAAAACTGAGATGGATCAGGCGAATTACATTGCCTTTTAAGCTGAAATTTAACCTTGTCATTTGGATAATTTTAGAGTATTTTTAAATGTACTTAAACGTGAATTCCATTGTATCGTCCTGTGGTATGTAATTATGCAATATGCCTGTATGTACCTATACATTTATTTTGATAGCACAAAAGTAAATTTGATGCGATAAAACTGTGTAATTTTGTCAGAAGAAACACGTGATGATAAGGCTTGATGAAAACATCAACTAATCATAACATGTCCACTATTTAACACAAACACGTGTTTTTGTATTACGCAAGGTTACTTAGTTACTTTGTACACAGATTAAGTGAATGTGACACAGATTATTATACCAACATTCAAAAGATGTATAATTTCTTTGTTTACACATTATCATATACTGTGTGTTCCAAACCACTTCCATTGCATTTGACAAAGAAACAAAAGCAGTCGGTTAAGATCTGTTTAAATGTAAAACAAGTACTTCCATAATATAATTTTAGCCTCCATATACAGAGAGTTTCATTCATTCTCGCCAATGCATTGCCCATAAGAAACTGCAGGTTTATGTCTATGTTTCCAAGTAAATGAAATACTTCCGTACGCGTTGCCAGCGATGTTTGACGCATGCGCACTATGGTCGCGCATTTCTCCCCGAGGCACTGTTTGCCCGCTAGACGACGAAATAATTTAATTTTCAAACTATTGCAACCGCCGCCACATGCTGCAGAGGGGATTGTGCGGCACATGTTCGGAAAGCGCAACAGATCGCGCGATCAGCGCCCCTACCCTCAATTTCACCACTTTAGGGGTGTGAAAGTTATGAATTTTTGAAGAAAAAAGTTTTCGCTTCCGCGAAAAGTACGCCATTTTGTCAGCCAATTTTCACACAAGGTGCTATTTGCAGGCGAACGGGATTGCCTGCATTTAAAAGCGCTTGAGACGGCATGTGCCGGAATTGTGCCCAGAATTCGTACCGACCACATCTTCCAACCAAAATTAACGCCCCAAGTGGAGACATGATTTTGACACAATTCCAACATTGTAAAGTTTACTTTTTCGCTGAGTATGCGGAAACGCGGAAAGCTATAGGATTGAAAATTTCCACAATGATAGAGCATACTTTTTGACGGGTTTTGCCATCATCTGCATTTCCCTCGGTAACATCGTTCGGGAGAAAACGGAAATAAACTGGCGGGGGAGAACGGCGCCCTCTGGCGGTCGCGCAAAAATAGTTTACGGGGCGGATTATTTGTAGCAACAAGAATGGGAGCAAATACCGAATCTGTTTTTTGCTTTTCTTTTTCTCCTCCGCGTGTCTGCGTTCGCATACGGAAGTGTTTCATTTACATGGAAACATAGACCTGCAGTCACTTATGCGCAATGCATTAGCCTATGTTCGGGGATAAATGAAAAGCACTGTATAATTTAAATCTAAAAATTAGTTTAGCAGGCAATTGATCCCCTAGCAACTCTTTTTGCTCTCATAGGTATAAAACACCTCGTAGTTCTTGTTGTACTGCTTCCGCACGGGGAGTTTCAGCCGATCGGCGGCCATATAAGCCGCGCCGACGGCGATGGTCGTGCAAATCTTCATCAACGACATCGCGTTGACGGCGCTGGTCGCGTCCAAGTGCTCCACGAAGCCTGGCTTGAGCAGGTTCCAGCTGAGCCAGACGGAGCCGACGCAGAGGACGTGCACGCCACCTTCACGACCTGATAATGACGGATGTGCATGTGGTACGACTGCGCCGAGGCCCTTGGCGAGGTCCTTGCCGGCAAGGTGGAAGACATGCCGCGCTAGCGCGTCGCCTTCGTTCGCTACAGCCGCGATTTTCTTGCATAGCGACGCCATGAACGCTTTGTCAAAGCGCGTGTACATGTAGTCCAGGAGATCCATATGCGTCTTGATGTCGAAGTGCTCCTTGGTGGTGTCCCACACGCGGTCGATGGGGTGCGGCGAGCGCTCGAATCCATCCATGTCATTGAGGCAGATTTTTATGGCGTTGTGCGCGATTTTCCACGCTGCAAAATCAACACCATCATCACTTTGAACGTTTAATATAGACAACCGAACATACACCAAATTGACCAACGTCATGTGTGTTGTCTACATGTTGTTACATGTTGTTCATTATTATGTATATGCTCCACTTTGTATTTTATACAGATTCTAGTTGTATTCGTGCCCTAATTTAATGATTAATGATTAATGCAATGTTTAGATTACCTCCGCCCTCGTCGCCGAGCATGTAGCCATATCCGCCGCACTGAAATTTACCGCCGTCGGGATTTACCAGCAATGTATTAGATCCAGTGCCGGCGATGCAGGTGATTCCACCGCTATCTGATGTAGTTGCAATTGAACCGTCGGTATCGCTACCCACGGCGTACAATCGACTGAGATTCGGATACCTGGACTCGACTGCTTGTGCCAGCGCTGTGTTGGTAGATTCCTTCTCGCAGCCACTTAATCCTAAACCCTAAACAAACAAAATTTTTAAAAATACAAATATCGCGATCGGCAAAGTGAGAGAAAATGCGAACTCAGAAGTGAAATAGGAATTTCCCGTCAAGTAGTTATTAATGATGACTAATTACGTGATTACCAAAGCTGTTAATGGCTCCTTATCATCAAGACCAGCTTTTGTCTTCGCCTTATGCACCATCTCAGCGATGCGTTTGGCGCACTCCTCCATGCCCAGCAGGAAGTGATTCGTCGACGGACCATTGCTCTCCACCAGGATGTCCCCTTGCTCGTTGATTAAGACGATTGTGGAGTGCGTTGCACCGCTGAAAGTTAATCGCAATTACACATTTGAACTTTAGACCTTTGCCTTATTGATAATAATATGTAGTAATAAAATTTATTGCGTTGCATTCAATTTCTACGCCCATTCTACGCCCAACTGTCAAAAGCTAAAGCGAACTTTTTTAATCTTTCGCATCAACATTTTTATTTCCTATTATAACAGGTAGAGGAGATACAGATAGGGAAAGCATTTGCAATATCGCAATAACAACGTCGATTATACTATATCAACCTTCACCTTCAAGTGATAAAAATGTTCTTCTCGCCGTGGCATATCGCTTATAATGGCGGCAAAATGCAAATATTTGTCGTCGTTATGTTGCATTTTTACTCCTTGTGTTTTACCATTTTCGCGCAGTAACAACGGCGCCTACGCGGATATGCTGAGTAGAAAGTAATAATATGCAAATGTTGTTCCTAGTCCTAGGACATGATAGGAAGTGCCATAATTCCTGTTTAATGAAGGTTTTGTTCAGAAACGAGACATTTAAAAAATCACTAATAACAAAATGGCGCACGTACAACAGGGCAAGAAGCTTCAACGAATTAATAAACGATGGCGCTGACGCTGATTTGTTCAATAAAAATAAAATTTTATTTTCGTTCCTTGTACAGCTTGTATTCTTGTTGATTCAATTTGAATTTGGAAAGGTACTTCAATGATCTGCTTGGTTGACGCGCACAATAAATTAAAATTCGTTGAATTCCATTGAGCGTAAAATTTAAAATCATATACAATACAATTAGTTTTGCTTTAGAACATGCTCAAATGTTTGAATCACGTTGAAACCTTTGGACAAAACCTGTTTGTGTAAATTTCTTTTTGCTAAGTGAGTGCCAAGCAATTTTTACATACATATTTGCATATTCCGTGCTGATAATGAAATTTTTATAGCTAAACAGGCTAAACATTTGAAACGTAAATGGTCGACTGTACTCGACTGTACTCACCCTTCGATTCCACCAATCACCATCGCCATGGTGTGTTTATACAAAAACAATTGAGTTTAAAAAAATATACAGGACACTTCAAGTCGACTTCAAGTTAGAGATTTCAGGTTCAAGGCACAACATAAAGAGTTCGTATCACTTCTTTTATTTGTTGTTTGACTGTTTTAACTTTGTTTTAACCAGACGATTGATATTGATTGTAGAGAATGTAATGTGATAATATAAAAGCTCGAGTTTAATTCCCAGTTGGTCCTTTCAGTGTTCACATCAATTCACTCACAGCGCCAGCGCGAAATTGAACTGATGCATTAATGTCACGCGTAGCATATTGTCGAGGGAGGGCCTCCGCGTGCCAACATACGCGTTTCGACGACGCGGCGTCGTCGTCGGCGTTAATTAGCGTTTAGCGATAATCCGAACCAACGGCGGGCGCGAGCGTGCTGCACCGCCAGCCCGGCAGGAACTCGCGACTCGCACTAACAACGAAACTAACGAGAAAACCAGAATCCGCAGGTTCCGCAGGACAGAATCAGAATGCCAGTGCCTGCCAGCGCCGCAGTGCCTCACGCATTTCACATTCATCCAATCTACAATCGACATCCAATCATATCTCTTGCGCTGCTGTTGCTGCTGGCGGTGGTTCTCATGTTCTCGGCATTCTCGGATTGCAAGAGAACGAACAACGAAGTGAACATGAACAGGAGATGATCGACGAAAGTGAGCGGTAGTGGCTAGCGGCCGGTTGGAAAGTGTTGCGCGTGTGTTTTGCGTTTGATGATGTTTATTTAGTGCTGTGTTACCCGGTGTGTTGACCAATGTTGACTTATGATAACTTTTCGTCGCTTTTGTAGGAGGACTAGGAGGTTTGCCGCGTTTAGCGGCGCGGGTGCTATGTTTACTCGCGTAATCAGCTGGCCCAACGATGCGGTTGGTTGCCTATGGCCCAAAAATACATCATTAATTTTGTCTCGTTCAACTTGGAATAACACCCGTTTATTATGTTGACAATGCACCTCATTGAACATGCATGTGCAGTGACATAATTCAACAATCAATATTTTGAATCATAAATCACGAGTGTTCAAGTGTTCATGTTCATGATATTCACGATTCTCGAATAACGATTGTAATATTCACCTGTTTTTTCGATATAGGCAACTTAATATTCATCAAACTTGAACTTTCGTTTGGCGAATGGAATAAATGCACACTTTTTAGTTTTAAAACTGTATGTTTGGTTTTAATTTGCAATTTGAGCATGGCACATCATGTTATTTACCATTTTACCAAGTGAACGTGATGCACACTTCTTATTGATAGGACCAACTATACAAACAAGATATTTCCAGTTTTTACCTAAAATTCTGCCCACTCAATGTTAATCAATATTAATCCTCCAATATTATACTAAGTGTTAGCATGTCAATATTAACCTTTCGATGTGTTTGAAGTGGTGTTTGATGACTTTTCATCATTTTAACGCCACTTATCAACATGTGTACATTGTGTCAATACGATTTATCAGTCTTCAACTTCACAGGGAGCATGCAATTCCGCAATTTTTAATTTTAATATACAGGGTGTGTATAAATTTGCGGATCTAATTTGCATAGCGCTATTATAAGGCTAAATCTAAAACAAAAGTTTGATTCAAACATGTTCTGAGAATCTTCGTTTGGTCTCGTCCTCTTTGGTTTGGTCGTGAGAAGCAATCAAACAAATAGAAGTCCGGCAATTTTGTAATTGCTATGGAAACCGATTTATTTCAACTCTGAGAAGGTGACAAGTGACATAAATAGGTTAAATACTTTGCTGAATTGTGAATTTGCCATTGAATTGCAAAAGTTGAACACTGGAGTACGAGTTCATATCAGCATATTATTAT
>JARJDQ010005231.1:0-15174 GCA_030264215.1 Geostiba sp. GC000077 | reverse complement strand
GAGACATTTCTCAAAAATTTCAAATAACAATCTTAATTTTCAATCATCAAATGAATAAATTTCAACTGGAAAGTTTGATAATAAATGATAATAAACATTTGAAACAGGAATACTTTGATAAGGGAATATTTTAGGTTTCCTTTCCATAGGGAATTCTTGAAATCGCATTGTCCGAAACAAAATGGCGTCCATAAAACGAATCAGCAGATGAGACAATCAAACACTTTAACTTTGAACCTTTATCCAGCCTAAACCAATAATCAAAACAAATTGCAACTTTCACAATTTCTAGAGAATGTCATTTGGAATATTCTGCAGTAACGATAATTAAAATCGGCCGAGGGAATCGTAAGTTATTGTATCTTTTCTAGAAAAAAATATAAAAACCTACCGTTTGCATTCATATTAAGGTTCACAGTGCTGCCGTTGGTGGCGCCATTGCCGGCCTGATTCTCCCCATTCGCAAGCTTCCGCTCATCGCCGGAGCCGACATGCTTCTGGTCGCCATCGCCATGTTTGCGCATCTTGTTCGCCTCCGCGTCGCCATCATCGAACACAGCGCACGTGCGCTTCTTCAGCTTGCTCTCCTCCAGTTTGACGGCGTTCGTCCAATTGAAGTACTCGTCCATGCCGAAGTGATGGTTGTCGACAATGGTGGCGCAATCGTAGATTTGGAGTTCCATGACTACGCGACTGCCAAAGACCAAGAAGTCGCAAAAGGCGCAAACCGTTCCGTTCTCTCTTACATAAACTTGCTATAATTTTTTGTTCTTTGTTTTTTCTGTGTTTGAAAAGTGGTTGTAATATGGAAATGTCGCAAATCACAATGAGTGGTTTGGGTAGGTTGGCGGGCAGCCGTGCTAGTTAGAACATCACGAAGAACGAGTTGTACAGCTTCTTGATGCCGGTGGTCTCCCGTTGCCGATGATTCTGGAGGAAGGCGCGCGCGTTGTCAATTGTCAGCATCTTATTAATCATGAAGCGACATTCGCCAACATCCATTTATGTGGTCTGTGTGCGTGTGGGCGGCGTGCAGAGCGTCTCGACTCTTTAGGGGTTGCCTAGGCACGTGCGCAATTGCGACGCGTGTGGCGTGGACGACGAGCCGTCTTGGCGAACATCGGCAGGCCAATGCAATTCCCGAACGGCGAACTGAACACACGCATAAAAACTTTCCGCACCACTTTAAAGTTTCCAGTTTAAACGCAAACGTTTGAAGCCTGCTTGCAGCACGAGCGTGCACGAACTGAGAGCTGAGGGAGCTGAGCTTCGATATGTTTGGCAGCGTTGCTACAACGCGTTGAGTAGCGGATGCGCGCGCATGCAAAGTCAGACGCAGTGTGTTGCTGAGCGGCTGAGTGCCGTGCACCGCCACAGTCGTCACTGTCACTGGGGGACTGGGGCCCGCTGATTAACACCGAACCACACTGCACAAAACAGTTGCGTTAAAGATCGTTATCCTAATCCGTAATCCGTAATCCAATGTTATACACAAACTGTTTAAGTTTACTTCACCAAAATGAGGAACCTACAACAGAAAGTAAAACAATATCGATTAAAAATGAGGGCAAACGTTTATTTGTAAAAAAAATGATAAGTAATTGTTCTCAAAATATGTATAATCCCGGCTTAGATCCATCAATGTTAAGCCGGGTTTACACTTGTAACAAATTTGCTATATAACACCGATTTTTCGAAGAAATTCGATGTAAAAACCTGAATATCTTCCGAACGCGTGATCTTTTTTTAAGTTTCTTTTCGGATTCGGATAGCTGAGAAGACGCTTTTTAATATGCACTTTGTTGCAACCCTCTCAGAGGATTAAATATACAAATGTTACATGTTACATGTAACTCTAGCAAATTTGCTACAAGTTGCATTCAAACTTTTAGTGTGCTTATACCGTGTACAGGGCGAGCAAAATATTGTACGTATACATACATATTCTTCTTGATATTCCTAAGCAACTTGCGCTTAACTTTGTACTTGTATTTCACCATTTTGTTACACTTAACACTTAACACTATAACAGTTACTAGAAAAACGTAAAATTCCCTCAACTCGAAAGTGTTTCAAGTGTCAAAGCGTTTTGTGCTCGCGCACACACGTTGCGAGCGTCCCGCTCATCATGCGACAATAACTGCGCGTGGTGCGGTGGTGTATTGCTGAATGATAGTGATAGCAATCGTGAAGCGATGATTTTTGCGGCTTGCGACTTGCGGGTGGCGGCAGCTCGCCCGATTTGTGCTGAGTGTGCCTGATTCTCGTCTGGGAGGTGCTAGAGTTATTATTTGTGGCTGGTGGTGGATGGGTGGGTGGTGGTGTTCTGGTGTTAATGAACATATCGCACTAATCACACTCATTACTGTGTCCTGTGTAGCTGTGGCCTGTGGCTCGAGAACTGCCGATTAATTTAGCCGTTTTTTTCGCTCGCGCTCTCGCACTTTGAAGTTCGAATTAAAATTAATTTCGTAAACCTTGACTGAGTATAATTCCAAGTCAGAGTCTAGTTCTCTATAGTTGTATGCGGCAAGATTATGACATTGAATGATTGACTTATTTGAACAATATGTTTGATGAACCAACTTACCAACGAACAAAGCACCACTTTTAAGTTTTGCTCGTCTAGAAAAGAAGCTTTTTGTAACCCCAAAATATGTATATTAGCTGTACTTTGTACTATAGGCAACCAAACATACACCAAACTGACTATGCTGTTAAGGGTGTTGTCTAGCTCAAGACTCTTTTCATTTGATATTCCTGAGAAAAATGAACAAATAATGAAAGTCAACATTTATCCTACGCGAAAGATCTTGAGGTATACTATACAATACCGTTTAAATAAACAAAATCGCTCAAATACTTTGGAAGAAAAATACGAAAACAGCTCTTATGGAGAATTTACATGTCTCGACGACAACCTTAAAGCGTTCTTAAAGTTAAAATTTGAAAATAAGCACCTGTACCGTACCTCATCAAAATAATAATCGTGATTATATCAAATGTAATTGAAATGATGGAATAATTACAGTTATTGTTGCAGTTTTCTATAGGGAACCACAAAATCTCATTTGTATTTGCAAATGTTGGAAAATCCCAACCAAATTTGAATTTCAAATTACTGCACATTGCAGAACTTGATTCTAACAAAAAGTGCAATTCTTAATAACATTCTATATAAACAAAAAACTTAAGTGTAAGGTTAAATTTTGTGTTGTAGCATATCATTAGCATTCGTCAATTATACTTTATAATATAACACATTATTAATTGCAAAAGTAGCATTGTGGCATTGTAAAAGTACAATTCATTGATTCACACTGGATGAAAATTCTAGTTGTTTCCTGCAAAGTGATCAATGAAAAATTCTATACAATAATTGTTGAACTTGATAATTTTTTATGACCAATACTATATGGTAAATATATTGCAATAAAAATGTCAATTAATTTGAACTTGTCTCCATATTTTCCACTTCGAAAGCATGCTTTCGAAGAATACAGTTCCCTTCGACATGACATTGTAGTTGATTAAGCTTCAAACTGATGTTAGAAAATTCGCTCATGTGCTATATTTGGCGACATTCAACATAAAAAGGACAACACCAATTAAAAATAGCAATTTGCTATTTGTGACAATTGAGATTTATCTCCTTTGGGCAAATAATAATGTATCGCAAATTTCCGACACACCAAAGATACGAGATGTTGTCACGTTGCAGCAAATAAATCCCAATTGTTTCTACTTTTAAATTTTCGCGTTGACTAATGTTGGCAATGTTTTTCAAGTCGCAAACAATTGCCTTAAGATGACCTACGACGGTCAAGCAGAGTTTAATAATAAAATATTATCATTAGTAATTTACTGAGATGCTGAGAAGCTGTTGTACAACACATTCTACATTGTGCATATTTGCTGGGCTTAAAATCGCGTTTAAAAAACGCGTTAATTAATTGAGCAAGGAGCAAGTAACCGAGACATGGATTGTGAAGTCGGGAATCATTTTTAGGCATGACGCATAAAATACAATTTCATACATACGGCATAAATCAAAGGCATTACACGGCTGTAAGGCGAACACGCCGTGATAACAAGTGATAATTGAATGCGCACACACTGCTGCCTTTGCGCAACATATGCAGCTTAGTTAATTGTTACCGCAGCAACAGACTGGTACAAGGAACATGCAACAACAACACAATATAACCAACAAAAGTTTAATTATCATCACTACAACAGGTTACGGGCCCAATCCAACATTTGGAATTGTTTTACATTGAAACAAATCCATATCCTCAGTCACAACTCGAAACACTTCATAATGATGATTTAAATCTTTGACAGAATGTAGTTTACAGTTGGTTCCTAGCGCTCCATTGTGACTGGGATAGATGTAAAACACCCTTTTGACCCTGCTATGTATCAAAGCCATCGCACACATTACGCATGGTTCGTGCGTCATGTACACATGATAATTCGTGCATAAATATTCATTTTCATTCAGATTATGAACAATTACCTTTTCTTTTGATGAGCAAATGTCTGGACTGTCCTTAGATCTCTTTAAAACTTGCAAATCATAATCCCGAAGTAAATTATCCCAATCGATGTCGATTGGATGCTCGGTATAAGCGCCGCCATTTTGTGTTCTCGCGACGCCATCGATCGCCAACATGGCGGCGTGTAAAATCGGGCTCTTCCCAGTCAAAGTGTACCCACCGGATATAATCACGTTTCGCAAAGGATCCGTTACAATTACACCACATTGCACCCCGAACCCAATGGGTCCCATGGACTTTTTACTTAATTCCAGGGCAAGTTTTAAGCATTTCTGGTGTAGCTCTAAATCGCTGGTGGAAAATAACGTGTTCTCTACGAGGTTTTCTATGTATTTGTTAGTGTGGAAGTTGCAGGGCCATAATTTATTGACGACAGTATATTGACGTCGGGTTTTCGGCGGTATTGAAGCTACTGATGCAACTTTTATACTCTCAGCGTTGAAATAATCGATAGAGATGTTTTTGCTTGTTAAATAATTAAAAACGTCTGCGTCTGAATTGTTTTTGTCGATCCATGCGGTGGGAAACAACAGAATCTCCTTGCCTTTCATCCGCTTTAAATGTTGCAGATTCGCAACGGGCAGCTTCTCGTTAACATCGACGATTACTTTGGAAATGTTCCTGGGATCGCTGATCAGCGCTGTGTAGACATCCACAAGCGGCACGTTCATGAGGAGTTCATCAGGAAGGATTGATTCTAGTCGCATTTGTGATAATTTTCGACGTTTCGCCTCCATATTTGATCTGCCATAGAAAAAAAGTTAAACATGCATATTATGAAGTTTGATACGTTTTTTATGTTTGTATAATGCTAGAATGTTTAAGCTGTAAAAGTGTAAGTTGATGCTGCGCGTAGTGCGGCAGTGCTGATGAGATTGTTTTGTCCTCGAAACAATTAGAATCGTTTAACCCCTTTTAATCGATGGACTCGGCGGCGCTTCGAAAGCGAAAGACGTCAGGATGGTGCAGCGTGTCAATTAAATCATTATTATCATTAACAAGTCGTCTCTTGTCGCTCGGTAGGAAAGTCGCAGCCAAAAATAACGCTAAATTACGAATACTATATTATGTATAGATATAAATGTTAAACTTAGAAATAATTTAGGAACGCAAAAACATTGTTAACGCACGTGGAGCGTGGGTAGATAAGATGTTTGCATAGCAACAATACAGAATACAGTGAGTGGATATGCGCAATTTTGGGCCGAAATTATCTCGTTTTACAGTGATAGAATTATTTGCACAATGTTGACAGGTTTATTTGGAGTGTTTAGACCTTTTTATGTTTAACTGTGACAAATACTGCACTATAATTGTAAAATGTTGCCAAAAACACTCATGTTTCATCCAATGCAAAGGCACATTCTCAAGCTGAACTCATTATTTCATAATTAGTTTATAAATAAAACAACATACGAGTCACAAAGAGTTGACTTTTCCAAGATCCTGGTTCCCTGGCGCTGATTGGTTGTATTTGTAGTATTGTAGTACTAGTAGTTGTTACAAAACGATTTCAGTTGTTTTCTGCAGTTGTTCGCTATAACCTCCAAATGTCCAAATGCGCTAAAAGAAATAAAAACTTATTTTATAAGTAAAAACCAACAATGAAAATAAATGAAATATTTACCCACCTTCATTATGCTTTGTTCCACATACAAGTTAATGTCCGGCATGTCTGTTTCTTTTATTAAAAAGGCAACGTTTCAAAATATAAACAAGTTCCACGTTGTTATGATAAAAGCACAGAGCACAGTTGGTGAGTTTCGCTTACTAACTCACAGATGTCGCTAAGTGCACGATTCTCAAATAAATTGTATTTTTTCAGTTTTTTACTGTTATTCTATTTTTATTCATCTGGAATGGTTCACATATTTCAATATAATCAACAAAACCTTCATTATACTTTGTTTCACATACAAGTTAATGTCCGGCATGTCTGTTTCTATTATTAAAACTGAAAGTTTTCAAAACTAAACAAGTTCTATGTTCAAGGTTATTGGTTTGGTCAGTTTCGGTTTTTAACTCACAGATGCCGCCAAGTGCACGATTCTCAAATAAATGGTACTTTTTCAGTTTCTTTACTGCTATCTCTTTATTCATCTGGAATGGTTAATATATTTCAATACAATCAACAAAATATACAAATACATATCAACATATCTCAATATATCATCTATGCATAACAATAATTTGAAATATACTTTTCGGTAAATCTTAAAGCGTTTTCACCTCTTTCATTATCGGCAATCATTGCATACGTAAATTATCTATGGATCTATGCGTTTTTACAATGAAAGTTTGTAACAATTTGTAATATCGTGAATTAAAACAAAGGCAAACCACTGTGTTTGTCATAACCTCATAACAAAAATAAATATAAATTACTCTGCCTCAGTTTCCATAATTTTCACCATATGTTCCATAATACACTTCATCATATATATATTTCATATATTATTTTATTCATATAGTTCGCCATAGTTTTTTATTATCTTCGTTATATTTGTATATCTTCATTTGCTATCTATTAAACCTCTATCAGCCGCTAACATTCCATAAATCTCTTTGTATTAGTGTATTAACACGTCTCACAGTTCAGGTATTTTCGGGTCCATCACATTTTAACATTTTCTAAGCCACGCCCACACGCCACACTCCATTAGACTTGCTTTCACAGATCATTGCGTTTAGTTGGAATAAACTCGATGTGAATTCCATAAATCATACTAAAGTTACGATTAATACGCCCTTATTAGATTTAGTTTTGAGTTGGAAATTATTGCAATTAAAATTGACATTGACGCCTCCTGCAATGAGTTTTTACTCAGTCAAAATGGTAACTTCGCAAGTTAAATTATAGTGTGTTGAAAGTATGGCACTAAATAAATTTTAGTGATTACGATTGAAATTACATTCTTAATACTACTCTGTAGTAAATGTTAATAAAATTAACTAAACCACTTCTTTCAGCGCTTGCTTCTCACTATCATCATCTCACTAAACAATATTAACAATAACATAATTAATATACACATTCTCTTTTTTAGATTTTTGGGTTTTAAGGTTAGTTTTAGTTTCAAGTGGTTTTAAGGTACTTCTTAGGTACGCATTGCACGTGTGTTTACTCTGCGTGTTTTAATTATTGTTTATGTATGTACAAAGTTGGATTATGTTGGATAAATTACATTTCGTAGGCGTTGTTGTCTTTCACCGCTACTGTACGTTGAACTAGAAGGTATTTTGCTTCGGTTGTCTTCGTTTTTGAACTAAATTCAAAATCCTGGCTGATCCAGGCATTGTAAACATTACTAATGTGCCCACTGTAATTGAATTCGTTTGTGTGTTGTGTTTTAGCTGCCGGCGCCATTTTATAGTTTTTCCAGCATGGGCAGATCAATTACGGCCGGTATGTCGATGTCCTCCAGGTGAATATCCGACTGATTGAAGGGAAAACGAATGGTGTACTTATACTTGATATCCATCAGAAGACTCTGTAACATATCATCAATATAGTTATCGACGTAAACGGCAGTTTTATAGTTTGAGGTTGGAAACACCGGTGAACAAACAAACTGAAAAGTGTGGTTATGTTTCGTACCTGATTATCGCCCTCTGTTGTAGGCCGTGTTGCAAGCTTCGCTTTGACGTTGCGAATGAAGGACGGCGACACCCGCTGCTCGAACTCGTCCACCGGCGTGTAGAGGGTGAGAATCTTACAGATTTGCATGGGGGTCAATGCACTACACATGTCACACACGCTGTCGACGTCTTCATCGTGCTTCCGAGCCTGCAGCAAGTGCGCGGCTTGTATGATGGGTTGCAGAGCTGCTTGGATGGGTGCCTCCTAAAAGTTACCACAGGTAAATAAGTATGAAGAAAACTCTCGATTTCGATTCGTTGTTTACGTCAAGGTGCTTCTCCCTGGTCCACATTTCAAAGTGGGAGAGATTGTGCCGTATCTGGAAGCCCTTGGACCAATGGCAGAGCTCCTTGCGCAGCAGCAGATTGTTCAGGCTGGATGCGCAGATGAAGTAGTAAATCTGCCTGAATGCCTGCGAAATGACGCTCGGATCCACCGCGTAGAACGTGAGTATCTTATGCTTGCTAGTCAACTCCTGCAGGAGCGCCGTGGTGGGTTTAATGTTCTCGTTGACGGGACTCTCCGGCACCATGCTGGTGCGCTTCCGGAAGCCGGGCTTCCCGCCGGTGAGGCCTTGGATTTCTTCGTGTTCCAAAATTGCGGGGACAATCAACGGTTGGATCTTCTCTTTGATTTGCTCTACCATCACTGCGGAAACAAATGAATTTCTGTAGGGTTGGCGAGCACACGCGTTTGTGTGGGCTCCGTATTAAAGTGCGAGAAAAGTGGTAAAATCGTGGGTGATTATTGAAAGTGAGGTGCCATCGGATGCGTCTCGTCAAGACGGATCGAATGGTGCATAAAGGAGGAAAATCCGCCAGCGGATGCGGCGGATGTTTGAGGATTACTCTGTGTAAACGAGAGCGCGCGGAAACACGTGCGTGTGTTTACAAACGCGAGATGCCGATATCTCGGGGGTCCAAACTTGGTTAGCAGTGAGAGGAGGGAGGCCAAAGGGCCTCAAGGGCCGCCGCCGTCCTTTAACAAGTACTTACTTTGATAGATCAAAATGCTCAGATCGGTAATCATCTGTCGATACTCGGAGAGATCAAAGTTCCGCAAGCGTTGCTCATTCTGCCTCTCGGTGTTCTTCTCCTGAAAAGCGGCGTCGCCACTGTACTGCTTCATACAGTGAACGAGCCTGAGCGTGTTGGCCAACCACAGCGCCTTGGTCTCCAGGTCATCGCCCCGTCGGCGGATCACCTTCTTCACAGCCTTGGCGAACTGCGACAGCAGCAGTCGCACCTTCTCCTCGTTATCCGTGTAATCCGTATGTCGCACGCACATGAAAACGATGTAGGCTGGCAGGGAGGGCAGAAGTGTGACAGCCGTCCTCGGCTTGAGATCCAAGATCAGCGCCCGCATAATGTTGTGCTCTTCGCTGTCCGGATAGCAGAACATACCGGTATACCCGTTGTTCTTCTTCTTGATCGCCGGCATGCTCCGGGAATGCTTAGTCATCCCAGTCGTATGCGGATCATCCTTCAGGGTCTCGTCCAAATCAATGCCCAGTTCCTTCAGTTTCCGATGCAGCAATTTCAGTTGCTTCTTCAACTTTCGCAGTTGGTCGTTCAGCAGGTCGTTGCTGTCGACCAGATGGAGGTTCTCAGCAGTCAGCCGAGTGATCTCCAGCTGCATGAAGGCTTCGGTCTGACTCTGCGGCGTTGTTTGCAGGTTCGCTGAGAGGATCTTCTGCTGTCGTTCGTTGTCATCTCGGAGCTTATCAATCTCCAGCTTGTACTCCTTCTCGTGCGCCTTGTACTTGACCTTTTCATCCTGTAACTCCAACTCGAGCTGTTTATTGATCGTCTTTTGTGTTTCATACGCTAGTGCTAGCTCGCCGTCTTCATTGATATACTCTCCAGTTCTAGACTTGGAACTGACCAGGGATTTTAAGTTGTTCGTCTGGTTGCTGAGCACGCTCTTCAGCTGAATGATCTCCTCAGACTTTCGATCCAACTCGACCTGGAGATTCTTTAACTGCAACGACAGCTGATTCTGTCCCTTGCCACCTTTCTCGTCGTCCAGCGCAGAGCGCAGTTCCATCAGCTGTGATTTAAGGTTAGAGTTGGATAGCTCCAGCTCAGAGATCTTGATGCTATCACAGAAGGACTTCTCGGCGCTCTCCGTCCTCGGGGACAGTTCTAAATCGTCCAGACGCTTCTGCAACCTTCCCTTTTCCCTTTCCACCTCCGCCAGCTTATGCTGCAGCTTCAATACCAACGCCACATCAACCTTATTAGACTCAAACTTGGTATTGTCACTGGAACTAGAACTGGAGGGTGTTCGTTCAGGACCTTCACCATTGTCCGGACCGTGCTCCTTAGTCCATTCAATGTTCTCCAGCTTGGCGTGCGAGTTGTTGGAGCTCGTCGACCTCACCGATCCGTAGCCATGATCCGGAAGCTCAGCGGACTGATCAATGGTCAAGGAGTTCATATCGCTGAGATTGCGGGTGTGACTCAATCGACTTTGATCCTGCAGTTGACCCTGCAGATTCTCACAGTGCGACTCCAACTGATGATACTCTTCCAGCAGGCGTTGGTAGGCATCCGTCTCATTATCCTGCTGCTTCTGCAACAGGAGCTTCTCCTCCGCCAAGCGCACCTTGATCTTCTCCTCCGTCCCTTGCTCACTGGTCCTCAGCACCTCATTGATATTATCCAGCTCCTTGCGGAGCTTACTGGTCTCCTCGTCCCAGTGATTGCGTTCCTCGTCAATCTCCTTCTGGTACTTCTCCTGCTCATTGACCAGATCCATCTTCTCCGACTGTTCCCGCTTGACGTTCTCTTCGAGATCCCGAATGGTGTCGTTCTTCTTCATGAGCAACGACTGCATCTTCTTAATCTCCACCTCCATGGCTTTGAAGGTGAGCATGCGGGTCTTCAGCTCGGCGTTTTCATTCTGCGCCTTGGCAGCGTCATCTCGGAACGCGTTCAGGTCCTCAATCTTCTGCTGCATGGTAAAGATCTTGTTCTCCAAGCCCTTGTTGAGCTTCTTGACGTGTTCGATCGACCGCGCTTCAATGCGCATGCGCTTGTAGCGTCTCCTCGCGAGGAATCTCCGGATCGTCGCCTGACAGAGAATAAGCTGTCGTTTGCGCTTGAGCATCGTGCGCCTGGCAAGGTAACCACGTGCATAGCGTTGGATCGTGATCGCCATGGCGTTGTACTTCATCTCCATGTACCGCCTCCTGGCGAGGTAACCGCGAGCATACCGCTGAATGTTAACCATGAGGCGTTTCTTCTGATTGAACTGCTTCCACTTGATCCATCCGCGCACGTACCGTTGGATCGTAATGGCCGCCTTGTTCCGACGCAGTCTATCAGCCAACCGTCGTGCCAGATAACCTCTAGCGTATCGCTGAAGGTTATACACGGCATTCGTGATCCTCAGATACTTCTTCCGCCAAATGAACGCGCGCACAGTACTCTGCATAATGATACAGCACTTCTTCAATTTATCCGCCCTCAGTTTCTCCAGATACGCCACCTGGCCAGCGCGGAAGAAGATCTTCGTCTTGCCGTACTGAAACATATCATCGTTCTTGATGTACAGCGACAGGATGTTCCTGCAGGTGATCTTCATGTCGCCGCGATTGATGTCCTTGAACTTGCACAGCACGCGATAGCGATTGGAGAAGTCCTGGTAGGACCAGCGACTGGGGAAGCCAGCGCTGGAGATTCGAATCGTCTCAAGGACCCCGCAGGCCCTCAACTGCTCCACGGCGCGCTTCTGATTAAAGTCAAACGCTGCTTTGGTATCGTTCGGTTTGATGCATCGGACGTAATGCGGCGTGGTGGCGTTGAGCGTGCTCATGAGCATGTTTAGAGAGTCGCGGAATTGAGAGCCGACTGTCTTCTTGTGAGACTTGCCCGGATTCACGGTTTGCTTCGCTGAAATGACCTTCAGTTTGGTGCCGGACTTGGACGCTGACAGTTTGCCAACGTCAACGCCGAAAATGCGCTGGAGAAGTGGATTGCTTCCGCTTTTGATGACATTGATTTGTTCCTCAATCACCGTGTCGCGGTTCTTTTCCAGGAAGCCGGTACTTTCGTACTGCACCTTGTCAGCAAAGTGATTGATGATGAACGCGGTCGTTCCAAAGCGCGCTTTGCCAAAATGCGTGTACTTTGTGCACTTTGAGTAGAGCTTTTCTATCCATGATGCGTCACTTCCTTTGGGCATCTAAAATTACATCAATAAAAGCATAAAAGAGTTTGTCATGTTTGGACTTGGTGTATATGTGGTTGCCTACGGAAGGAGTGGATCGAGTGGAAAGCTCGTAGGGTGACCTAGCAGGCAACCACATATACACGTAACGTAACGCCTCGTACACATTAGGCTAATGTGTAATGTACTGACTCTAACTTACTCTGCATTCCTCATCTAGAAGATCCAAGATACCCAGCTTCGCTTCAATGAGATCAATACACGGTTGATTGTCGTAGAAATCAATCATTTTCCACTCGATCTCCTCCCGAATGTACTCTTCCTGCTCCAGCTTAAAAACGTGCATGTTAAACTGTTGCTGCAGCTTCTCATTGGCGTAGTTGATGCAGAACTGTTCAAATGAGTTGATCTCGAAGGTTTCGAAGCCGTAAATATCCAGCACACCAATGAATTTGTGCCGAGGAATATCGGAGTTGAGCGCGTTGTTGATGATCACAACGATCCAGTTGAACAACTCAGAGTAAATATGTTTAGCAAGCGCATCACGAGACATCACCGCATGTTGCACAGACATGGGCTTCATGAACACCTCCCGCATCGAGACGATCTTCTTGATGCAAAGCCACTGCTGCAACGCATTCGTATCCACTCCCAGCAGATCCCCCAAATGCTTCAGATGCTTATCATGCTTCTGTATACCACACCCATCCTGATCCTGTTCGTTCTCCTGCTTCACCACACACTCCCTGAACTGAATGTTCCCCAGATGCAAGATGGCCGCCACGATTTCGAACACATTCGTCACCTCCTCCTCCTTGAAGCCCAGCAGGTTCAAAGCGTTGAGCGTCTCCTCATACGCCTTGAAGTCGTTGACTCCGTCCACCAACGGACTGTTGCCCTGATTGAGATAGAAGAACGTCGAACAGTCCGCGAGGTGCAGGTGTGGGAGGACCTTCCGCGCCGCACAGAGCTGATAGAAGATGTGATAGTTCCGCTCGTCGGGCGCTTGAAACACCACGCGGGATTTCTCCAATAAATAGGTGCGCATCGACCCGCCACTGATTTGATTCAGCTTGTTGAACTGCAGCTCGATGAACTTGCCGAATCGGGAGCTGTTATCGTTGCGCGTGGTCTTTGCATTGCCGATGGCCTCCATAATCGGGGAGCTCGCAAGGACCTTACGTTCGATGTGCGTTTCGGTGGTGGCATTGCCGCCGACGGTGGCGAAGTATCGCATGGTGTACTTGGCGCTGACTGTTTTGCCAGCGCCGGATTCCCCCGAGACGATGATGCTCTGATCGCGCTGTTCGCGCTCCATTTGTGTGTAGGCGTCTTCAGCCACGGCGAAGATGTGTGGATCCAAGTCACCCATCGGTTGACCACGATACGTGCATATTGTGTCCATATCTGATCACAAACACACAAGTAAGGTAGACTTAAATTGAGGTTATGACACAGAATTTCATGCAACTTGAGTGAGAATAACATTATTCGCTATTACATGTGCACACATCATTCTCACAGTTCTCAACAACCAACAATATGCGATTCTCACTCATGTTAAGCATCATATTAGCTTTCGTTTTCATCACATATCCTCACGTAATAGTTTCACATCAATTTCATTCATTGCAACTCTCAAATACTATAGTTATATAGTTCACTGCGTTTCCTTTGCGTAAAGCTGATGTAAAACCTTACTTACTTACATAATGGCACGGTCTAGCTGTCGAAGTTGGTTATGTTAGTGACTCACCGTATATAGGCAACTCATCGTACGGATTGATCGCGACCAGCACGATGCCGCAATAGGTGTAGATGTAGCGATGCTGGCAGAAGCGCACCTGGAGGTTGTAGAGCACCGCCGGCTCGTGGAGATACGACAGGGAGGTGAGATCATTCTCGCCGATGAGGATCTGCGGATTGCGCAGAAAGGGTAGGTCGCGTTCGCTGCCGATCGGCAGCGACTTATTCTCGCCGTCATCGGTCCGGATCTGGAGGGATTTTTTTGACGGCACGTAGTTCTCCAGCAGCTCGGCGCCGACCCATATTTGTTCTGGATGAGGGATCCATACTTTCGTCCCCTATAGAGAATAAAACAAATCATTAGCTTTAAAAAGATTGCTGCAACTGGCGTAACCTTAAAACACCGTTTAGCAAAGGTTGAGACGATTATATGATTGTAATTGTGGCACCCAGATGAAGAATATAATGCTGGACATTCAAATCGGATTATTGTACGATGTCAAACTGATTGTGACGGGCCATCCTAATAATAATTTAACTGTCGGATGATTAAAAGATTGAAAGAGTAGAAGAACGGATAGTAGAATGGTGTAATGAAGGAATCAGGCATGATTCGCTTGTGAAATCGAGCTGCAAATTGCTCAGACGCAGGTTAAGTAGGCAATTTCCTATCAAAGAGAAAATTTCTTTGCCTTTTGGCTTTGGCAAAGAAGATTGAACTTAAACCTTATGTGCTCCTTTAACCGATGGCAATTCAAATAAGCGCGCGTTAACCTATATTAACAAGCTAGTTCCGAGGCTAGTTCAGCAGTACTCAAACTGTCAAGACAATCAATCAACAAAATTATAATTCTAATAAAATATGCAACATTTTATAAAGAGTTTAATGCCTAAATGAATAACCATCACAGATTCCCTCATTCAATTCAATCAATTCACCTCAAGTACAATTCATTACCACTGGCACCAGCTGGCACGTACAGTTTGTTTACAATGCAGTTTAATTTCACTGATCTTATTAGGTCATGGTTGACATTGGACGACCGACAAAACGAT